>BRDA01038535.1:14544-35203 GCA_036984385.1 Crenuchus spilurus
GAGATGCTGGGGATGTCATACCGCTGCTCACGCGTTCACTCAGGTTTGTTGACGGTGAGCAGAGGGATGCCAGTGTCTCGGGAAGCTCCCATGCCTATTTACCTTCTGGCTCTCTCCTTTTAGGTAGGCTGTTCTAGATAGTTCTGCCGGAGTCAATAGCCACACTCTGATATGTCACATAATAATCCTTGGGCTATATAAATCCAAACAGAACTAATTCCATTTTTGTCTCTTTCCGAGTGAGTGATTGCCCACCGGTCCGGTCCAAGGTTGATGGAAGGCTGATTACTATTCTCTCCATGATGCTTCACTGGATCAGATGCCCACTAACGACCAGCTACTGTGGCCTGTTTCAGATGCCCTACTCTACTGCCCACACTGGAGTTCAAATGGACTTTCTGGCCGTTATCATTGCTACCACTATCATCATCATTCCTGTCCCACTACTGTCACCATATCAGTTAACCTGAACATTACAACAAGATCATATGATTATGATTTATCACAAACTTAAAAAAATTTTAAAAAGAATTAGTAGACCAGAGGAGGATGGGTCCCCCATGTGAGTCTGGTTCCTCCCAAGGTTTCTTCCTCCAGCTCTGAGGGAGTTTTTCCTTGCCACTGTCGCTGTTGGCTTGCTCACCAGGGATTAGGGATTAATGATTTGATGTCTGTTATTACTAACCCTGTAAAAAAAAAGTGGTAAAAAGCCCTTTATAAATAAAATTTGATTGATTGATTGATACTAAAGGAAATAATATTTAATAATAGGACAGGGCAGGGCCTGGGCAATGCTTGTGCATAGGGCCCAAAATTTGGTGCCACGCCCTTCAATCTTTTACAATAGGGCACTGAAGACATAACCTTGAGGGTTCCATTCCAGTCACAGGAATCATGGAACATTAAGTTCAGGTTTTTATTGTCATTTCAGCTAAATACAGTACAGTGCATACTGAAACAAAGCAACATTCCTCCAGGGCCAGGTGCAACACAGAACACAGGTGCAATGAAAAACAAAAAATAAACATACAATAACTACAAGCGCTAATTAATAATAATAATAATAAACATTTTCTGGGAATTTGTGAAGAAGTGTATACTTTTGAATTAGGTCAGTAGCAGTAATACACGTCAATCTTATCTATGACTTCTTTTCCTCGTAAAACATACCTGGGCAAACATTTTCTGCTGCTTCCTTCAGAAAAATAAGGTCATTCATTCATCTTTGTTACAAAGAAAAGAGAGAATTGTGTTATGTGTTAGGAAATTACGTTATATGTCCAAATGTTTGCAGATGGTTGCTCATCCAGTGTTTATTCTGATATCAAGGGTATTTTAAAAGGACCTTATCTTTCTTTTTACTGCAGTCTCTATTCTTCTGGGAAGTCTTCTCATGTTGGAACATACTTCTTGTAAACACTGTGGTAAAAATTAATGCTTTGTGGTACTACTAGGATTGCAGAACAATGGTATTTTGAAAAAGTTGATTGTATTCAGCAATGAGACATTCAGAAACACATGTTGAATGATTTTTTTCTGGATCATTAATTCCAACCCAGTTCATGTTAAAAGTGTTAGATGGATCTCCAGCCCTCCAGTTGCACTGCTGCTCAGACCAATGCTTAGGTTCATGTGCTCCTGCTTCAGTGTCTGTGCTTTTCTGTGGAGACTACAAAAGCTGTGCATGTACAATTGTGTACAATGCCTGCGTCAGTAATGGGTAATAGATACACTTTAAAGCAGGGCTGGATGGATTTTCACCCCTCATCCACATTTTTAAGCTTTAAGCTTTTCTTCATTTCTCTCTGGCAGCCTTCCATGGTTGTCATTATGCTTGAGGCCGTCAGAAGTTATATTATATGCAATGTCTATCTTTCTCAGTTTTCGTTCTCTGTGGACCACACACATAGTAGACCACCCAGAACTGTCAGTTTTCCTGATGGCCCGTCCATCTCTGTCTGGATTCACTAATTACAAGGAGTGGTTTGGTGCCACCCGAACTGCTATGCTGATGTTCACACCTGTCATTTTTTTAGTAATTACTGTACTGTTGACTCAAAGACCAAAGGAGAGGTAAGGGAGAAAAGAAAGAAAACAACTGCAAACACAGAAAGAGAAATAAACAATGAATTTAAATAAGAATTGCATAAGATTATTTTAAGATTAAATTAAATTAAATATACACATGTAAAATACTAATGTATCTCAAAAAATAAAATGTAATTGCTCATAATTTCATTCAAAAAGGTAACTGAATATATTTTATATTTATAGTACATTTATACTATATTTACACTTTGAGTCTTTTTGTTTTATTGCTGATTAGATTATCTTATATAGCTCATGAAAATCAGAAATCCAGAATCTCAAACATTAATAAAATATTCCATTTAGAGTTTAAATAAGTATTCAAACAGAATCAACATTAAAACAAAAAAGCTAAAAATTACTTTTAAAAATGTCACTTTATGTATAATAAATATAAAATATGACCGTTTACTTTTTAAAATTATATTATGAACACAAATGATTTTTTCACGATGCTCTCATTTTTGTAGATGCAGTAGTACTTACATTACATATAAAATATTTGTTTAAATTTATTTTATTATTTTCTTTGAACAGTCTGTCATTGGTCATCGGACAGGCCACGCCCCCCAGCCGTTAGCGTCCTCGGTGTCCATGGAAACTGCTGAGTCTTGTTTGGCTAGTGAACAGAGGCTAGTGGAGGATGTCGCCCACCGCGGCCGAGCAGAGGGCTGCAGTCTACAGCCCTGACAGCGGAAACGGCGAGTGAAAAACCCGCACACGATGGAGGCAGAGGTTCGAGAGCACCATGAATGACAAGTACCACAGGGCAGCTCGAGATGGCTACCTGGACCTGCTGAAAGAGGCGACGCGGAAGCACCTCAACGCCCCCGACGAAGATGGCATGACACCGACGCTATGGGCCGCTTACCACGGCAACCTGGACGCGTTGAGACTCATCGTGGCGAGAGGGTGAGTCACACTCACGACCATGTTCACTCATATACATGTGAAAGAGCTGCAGCTAAGCGCTCTGTGCACACTCACTGACAGTCATAATGTAGCTTCTCCCCTGTACTCTACAGTGTCCTCTACTGTCCCACCAGTTCAGGGGTCATTTAGATATTTTAGGTGTAGTACTGATAAATGCTGCAACAAGCTGGTCCTGAATGATGAAGTCATTATTCTACTCATTTGCTTAAACTTTTTCTATTTTATTAACTTAAACAGGCAGGAGTGGAAAACAAAAAATAAAAAAATATTACTTTTTAGTTTTACCTCAAATGGACTTAACGTGTACCCAAAGAAAATTTCAATATATGTTGTGTAGTTTGTATTTCCCAGCAGATGTTTCCTTATTAAGGAAAAAAATTTGTTTTACTTAACAAAGAATGCAAATATAAATGAGATGTTGTATTGTATTTTATTACATGCCATACATAATTATTCAGTTTTTGTATTAAAATATACAAAGTCCATTCAAAACAAATGAGTGAAAAGCACATTTGTATCAAAGTTGCTAAAAACAGAGTGAAATCAATGTAATTGAGTGATTTACTTATGTCCACTACAGGATGTCAAAGCTAATGTATCTGGTGGTGAATGTTACAGGTACTGGATGTTTTAAAATTGGTTTTATAACTAGAGAGCAAGTTGTACATTGTCACACCCACTTTTATACTTTCTTTCACAACTCTGCCTTTCTTCTGGTTGGTCACAACATTGTTTTTTTAAGCTTCTTTGAAAAAAAAGACCCAGAAATGGTTTAAGTGAAAATATTATGTCCTTTTATCTGGACATTTGGATTTAAAACTTTTTAAAAAGTGGATACTTTAGGATACTGTGGATACTTTTCTGTCTTTATATTGGGGTATGTTGGGGTTTCATTAGGTTAGAAGAAGCAATATTCACAGAATACATAATATGTTAATAATAATGATAGGAGAATATGCTTATAGGCCACTGCTGTAACTGTTATCAGCCAACAGATTTTACCTGGTCAGATTGCCCCCTTTTACATGGAGGCTTAGGTTATTAGCATGAAATCTGTCATCTGTTTAGCAATATATTACTTTCTATTCTTTCTGGCAGGTTTATGCTGCATGAGGGGGTTATGTCCATTTTATAAGAGGAACACATAATTGTACCTGGCTGTCAATGCAGCTTGTAAACTGGAGTTCTGCATTGATTGAGAGGGCACTGAAAATAGACTTTTATTTGCACTGTGCCCCAGTTCTGAGCATTCTGCTTAACTTATCTATACCATTCTCCACTGCATACCATCTCCCATTTTCAGTTTTCCACGTGTTACTGTGGAAATGAAATCATTTTGCTTACCAGCCATCTGTTCTGTAAGTTTAGCGCTATCTGTTTGAAGGCTAGTTACTTATTGGTGAATGACCAGTGAAAGAGAGCATACAAGAGCCTCTGTTTTTTCAGAATCTTTCTGGCTGACCTGTTTTCCTCCACTGGACTGAGAGTCTCATTATGAAAGAGGTTAATTGGCAAAAGTTCTCAAATGCTGGTCTGTTGGGCGCCAGCAGGTTTGGCCAATTGAACGGCGCCGGCTATCGCGTGATCTCTCCTAAACAAAGCCGGCCTTGAGTGCCATGTACACCAGGCTGCTATCACACCTCTGTGCAGGCAACAGAGCAATTATGGTAGGTACCTTTATTTCCGTGTTCCATTGTCCATGTCTCCCTTTTGTCTATCAGGAACCACATGCCTTTGCATGGCTCATAGCAAAAGTCGTGGAAAGAGTTCCCACAACAGAAGGTGAGATGGTACATAAGGCCATTGATAGAACACCTTCCTAGCTTAATTTATTGGAACATAAACCTTAGTGCTGGAAAACTGGTGTTAATATCCTCTAAAGACAGACATTTATAGTCAATGGTGAATCATATAGCAGTCAAACTATAGGCTTACTGTCAGGTTAGTGACTTTATAACACAGCAGGAGCTATCTGTCTTGGTGCAAGTTTAGTAACAAAGATAGAGTTGGATATGATTTTGTTTGCCTACATTTCAGCTACTGAGGCTTTTAAATAAATGCCTTAAATAAACTTCACTCCCACACTGATAACTTGCACATGGCCTGTGCAGATTTGCAAGGTAGGAATTTTGCTTTATTTAAGCAACAGGACGCTACAAGGAATATCATTCTCCCCAGCACGGCTGTATCAATAGTTCTTTGAAAGTTCCCAGCTTGGCCTATCGTGTTTAGAACAGCCCTGAGCAAATAAGATTATTCTTCACGTGAAAGGGATTTGTGAAGAACAGAATATGTCAAAGATGAGTGTCAATTGTGCTACTACATTGTGGTATAGTCTAGTTTTTACTACTGAATACTTTAAGCAGTGATCACTAGGCCTGCTCCAAGAGATCCATCTTCTAGTAGGTTTCATCTTCAACCAAAAACTTACATGCCACGTTCAGCTAATCAAGAACGTCTGAAGACAATAATTAGATCAAGTTGAGGTTGAATAGGGCTGAAGCTAGTCTGTATGAAGGTATGTATCGGTATGAAGCTCTCCTGGAGTAGGATTGGTGACTACCTTTTCCATTCTTTTTTGGCCACCGTGACAAGCCCTGTGATTTTTTTGTGTCTATTCGTCTTATATTTATGTCTGGGATTAACCCAAATGTACTTTGTTATATTGGACTCTTGTGTATAATGACAATAAACATGAATGGAAATGCAAACCACATGTACAGAGCAGATTTTCTCACATGGAAAACAGTTTTATAATTCCTTTTTGTCCCACGTCTCTCTCTCTCTCTCTCTGAAGGTTTCAAATATACTCAAGAACATTCAACACATAACAGTAAAATCTCAATGAAAAGGTCAAAATCAGGGTTAGACAGGTTAGCAGAGGATAATCCCAGTGCTGGCTAAGTCTAGTACTGCACACAGCTTCAATGCCATCTGTGAAAACCTCGCAGCTTTGCTCATCTATAATGCACCGCTGCAAGGCCTTGCCTGCAGTCCGTCAAATATTGATGAGCTCCACTGCTGCATAAGTGCCACAGAGCCTAGCAAGATCCAGGTCAGGAGTCGCATACATTAAACTCTCCTTAAAAAGAGCACTCATCTGGGGTCATTTTCACATTCTCAATAAATACAGTTCTAAGGACTGTATCTCAGCACACTTACTCACTTTCTGGACAGCAAAACATTTTATTTCCAGTCTTAAATACACTCAGGAAGTACTTTGATCTTTTTTGTACTTAGAAATGGTTCCGCTACAACTAAAATAGCAGAGTTGTTAAAGATTAATCTTACTCTTATTTCACTCTTAGGCCGGATTTACATGTTGAAATTTAAATATGAGTTAACATCAGCATAAATTGAGAATTAAGACACTTTAACTTATACTATATAAGTGTCATTCATGTTCATGAATGTTTCAGATTCATGTATGTTTCTTGCAGCCAAAATTGTTTGGAAGTTGCACTTAGGAAAGCCAGGCTTATGTTATTCTCATTTGTTTGTTTTTACTGCTTTATTGCTCCAGTGCTATCAATGCCCTGATGATTTTGTTTCATAGATCCCAATATCCTAATGGAAAGGACCATGTGTTCATTAAAGAAAGATTAGATGCATATCATAGCTGAATTGAAGTCCTTATAGTGCAACAAGTAGAAGCGCATGTAAAACTGAAAGTGCACTTTAAAATGATTACATGTGATATCAGTCATCATCGTCAGTAAAACAATGGGATTGTGTGTCACACCTAAAGTATACCTACAGTCTCTGATATTCGCTTTCAGAATTGCATTATTCCACAAGGATCATTTCGGTGCACTCATTAGAAGTTGCATGCAGATGTTTCAGTGTATCTTATCTATGAGATAACAATAAGGAAATTGAAAAAAGGAAAAGGCAAAAAAAGTTAATGCTCATGCCTTCAGATGAAGATGTTCTAATGAGCGCATAAATGATTTTCTTATCTAAATGTGACATTCTAGAAGTTAAAATCTTCAGGGCAGAATTGCTTGCTTTTGTGGCTGGTCTTTGGGATCAGGAATTCAGGATGACATAACATGGAGTGCAATCGTACCGGTCTTCCCTGAAAGAGGATACCCATAGAGTTACTGCATAGGCAAGCCGAGGGTCATATTACTGATGCTCTGGTTCAGCTCCATTGGAGATGACCCTACGGTCACAGGGTTGTAGACCATGTATCATAATCATTTATTCAGGCAGGTGCCAAGAAATTCTATATTGTCTTCATGCTTGCCCTAAGCTTCTTTTTGGTTTTCAGATGGTGCTGCATCCTCTTGTTCATAATAATACTGTTTGTTGTGTCTTTTGAGCATTTTAGCAAATAACATTCAGCCACAATTGTCTTAAGTGTGACAGAATTTTGAATAATTTACTGTACATTGTGGTCCCGTGCCTGCCTGTGAATTCAGTGCTGAAAACATCAAAGACTGATGAGCTTACCTCAGCTGTTTTACATCTACTGTGAAGAATTATAAAAGCTTAGTGCAGCCTGATCCGGTTTCATCCAACACCTTCAAGTGTTGACCACATAACTGTGCTATTGTATGAAACATGAACGCCTTTGATTAAGCCATGTATCATATTCTCACAGATGAAATTACATCATCCATGCTTTTATAGTTCATCACACCTGCTGCCTGAGAACATAATGGTGAGTCTTCTGGCTTCTTGAAATTCTAAATATTGACTTTTTATCTCCTCTGCTTCTGTTTCAGAGGGAATCCAGATAAATGTGACATATGGGGGAACACACCACTCCACTTGGCCGCTGCCAATGGCCACCTCAACTGCTTGTCCTTCCTAGTGTCCTTTGGCGCCAACACATGGTGCCTGGACAACGATTACCACACACCCCTGGACATGGCTGCCACCAAGAACCACATGGATTGTGTGCGCTACCTAGATTCTATTGCTGCCAAGCAGTCAGCTCTCAACCCCAAGCTGGTAGCCAAACTGAAGGATCGGGCTTTCCGCGATGCAGAGCGCCGCATCAAGGACTGTGTGAAAATGCAGCGCAAGCATCACCGCCGCATGGAGCGCAAGTTCCAGAAGGACGTTACTGAGGCCTCTGTCTCTGATGCCATGAGCTTCTCAAGCTACAGCAGCAGCACCCTTAGCCGCAAGCTGCACCACTTCAACACTGCCACCAGCGTGCCATACTCCCAGGTGTGCCTCACTTACATTGTTCAGAAAATAATAAAAGTACTTCATCATCACTCAGAATCATAATTAAGATTAGAAAGAAATATTGAGATGTAAGAAAATCTTCGGTCCCTTGTTGCTATGGCAGATGATACATATTCAATCAATCAATCAATCAATCAATCACCTATATTTAAACTTGGGGTACATTGATGCTGTCCCTAATTTACAACATAGCCAAGGTAATACATAAAATGAAAAGATAAATCTATATAATTATAGGTAAATAAAGTAAACAAAGTAAAGTAGACAAAGTAAAAACGATGGTAATTTTATCTAAAAGAAAAACCATTTACACAAAACCAAATAAAATAGTCAAAAAGATAAGCAGTTCAAGCACAAAAATTTAGATAATGAATAAAATAAATAATATAATAAAAACAAAATAAAAACAGTTCTTCAGGAATAGCTAAAATTCTAAGAATAAATAGAGAGCTGTAGCTAAAATAAAAGTAAAAGGATAACTAAAACAAACCTGAATAAAGTAAATAAATCAAATAAAAAAATTTAAATAAGACATCAAGTAAGACAGTGACAGGCTGAGTGGAGGTGGTTAGAGATTAAGAGTTTAAAATGATGAAGTGACACCAGTGAGCAGAGCTTTAGAGTTTCCTGTGGTGAGTTTCAGCTCACTGGTGCACTAGAGGTAAAAGCAGATTTTCCCAGTTCACTAAAAACTCTCGGTGCCTGAAGACTTTTCTAATCATCGTAATATATCACAGGTGTTATTTTCATTAAGCACTGCTGTAATATACAGTGGTATATGGCCAGTGAGTGCTTTAAAGATAAAAATAAACCAGTGTGTTTCTCTAGGCACAGCTAGAGATTACCAAACACCTTTTCATACAGTAAACAGTGATTATGGTCTTGAAGCTGATTTTGTGGTCTCTAATGTTTCAGGCTACACTCCATGCCACAGCTAGGGGCAAAACAAAGATCCAGAAGAAGCTGGAAAAGAAGAAGCAAGGTGATGGGACCTTCAAGATCTATGAGGATGGTAGGAAGAGCGTGCGCTCACTTTCTGGTCTGCAACTAGGTAACGATGTCATGTTCCTTAAGCAAGGCACCTATGTCAATCCTAAAGAGCGTGGCCGGCGTAACATCCGTGACATGTTCCCTCGGGATGAGGATGCCATCTCGCGTGCCATCAGTGAACCAGATTTGCATGGGCCGGATGTGGATTACTCGGAGATTAGCACTGACTCAGGCCATGACTCACTTTTCAACCGCCCAGGCCTAGGCACAATGGTTTTCAGACGCAACTATGTGAGCAGTGGTCTCTTTGGCATTGGTGCCCGGGATGAGGGGAGTTTGTCTGGAAGTGGACGAGCAACCAATGTGCGTCTGCGCAGTCGTCTGCAGCGCTCCCCAAGTCTGGATGAGGACAGTATCGGCAGTGCCAGGAGTCTCCAGGAGAGGAATGTTGAGGAGCTTCCTTGGGACGAAGTAGAACTTGGGCTGGATGATGACGATGAGCCAGAGAGTAGTCCGCTGGAGGTCTTCCTGGCTGCCCAGACTATGCATGAGTTCATCCCCATCTTTAAAAGGGAGAAGATTGACCTTGAAGCTCTTCTGCTGTGTTCTGATGACGACCTCAAGAGCATTCACATTCCCCTGGGGCCCCGCAAGAAGATTATTGATGCCTGCAAGAGGCGTCTGGAGACCATTGAGGATCCTGATGGCATAGAGGACACAGAATTGTAAGTCGCACACACAGATGTTGATAGTAATTCATATGATATATATTTTCCACTTGTGCAGTTTGTGCTATGTAAACCTGTTTCTACAGAGCCATATTAAACATGACAGTAGAATATTGTGAAAACATCTATTGTTTATAATTATTTAAAAAAAGGTAAACTGTCATTTTATATTCATTACATGTAAAGTAACCGCGACCCAGATAAGGATTAAGCGGGTGTGATAATGGATGAATGGATGGACACATAAAGTGACATTTCAAGCCTTTTTTTGTTTTAATGTTGATCACTATGCCTTATAGTTCATGAAAGTTTGAAATCTCAAATTATTAGATTTCATTTTAAGTTTGAGTAAATTACAATTCAAACAGTTTCAACACTAAAACAAAAAAAAGCTTGAAATATGTCACTTTATGTTTATCTATCTATCAACCTATCAATTGGCTGGTAACTAGACTCATTCAGTTTTGGCCAGTCAGTCTTATAAAACCGATTCTGTGTTGGTCACATTTACAATTTTGTGAATTGTGAAGTGACATAAGCAGAAACACAGCCAAACACCATGGTTGTAACAGAACTGTCTTCCTATTTAACACTAGAAGCACTATTCCTCTTTGACTTAATAATACTTAGAAGCACTGAGAGCTACTCTTTTGACTGTGGTGACCACCTTCTGCCAGCACTGTGTTGGTTTAATTTACTTACAGCACACCTTGGCTGTCAAAACACATCTGAGGAAGCTGTTACTGACACACTAGGTTGCACTTCTTGTACAAAGCAAGTAGTTTAGTCACACACAGACAGCGTACAGCAATATAGTGGTGAAAAAATTATTCCATGAACAGTTCAGGGCTTTTATTAACTTTAATTCAGAATTTGGTTCATGTGTGTATGGAACTTTAAACACGTCTCAGCCACTCATGTGTTTATGAGACCAGTGATGACATGCTGATGATGAGGAAGTCTCAGAATTCAGCTGTTTTTAATACTACTTAGAGAGCTAGTTGCTCCCTATCATTTGGAAAAGTAAAATTATTGCGGGTTGTCCAATAATCTAGTGCACGTTTTATTGTTGATATAGGAAGTTTCCTTTAAAAGACAACAAAATGTTTCTGCATGCTGTTATTTATAATTCTTAGAAAGCTAGAAAATCCAAAGCCAAAATCTGAATCGGCCAGTCATATTTTAAATAAAAAAAAAAAAAAAATGGAAATCAGAATTGGCCAAGAAAATTGCAACCACTGCATCTCTACTTATGTGTAATATAAAATAACAGTTTACATTTTTGAAATAAATTATGAACACAAATTAACCTTTTCACAAAATTACAGTTTATGTAGATGTTTAATCTTCCATATCTGGTGTTATAAGAGGTGTGCAATTTTAATTTCTGTGTGACTCCTCACTTTAAGGAAACCATGTTTCTTTGACTAAAATTCTATAAAAATAGCACATTCTGAGATTGAGAGATGTTTTATTGTCATATATACAGTAATGATAGTTATACCGCACAATAACATGTTTTGTATGCATTCCTTCTGTTTACCAGAAAAATAAAAGTACATGTTATAAATAATAAAATCAAAATAGAAGAGTATGGTATGTATATGAGGTAGAAAACAGCAGAGATGCAAAAAAATAAAGAGACATTGAAGAGTGGGTGCAAAATAAAAGTGAATGAATATGCATAATATAATGAGCTGAGCAGGATATACTGTTAACACATTGCTTTGTGGCTATACGTATGGTTAAATGTTCATGGTCACACTTTACAATAAGATTCATAAATAATCTCTGTTAAGCATTACTAAATGGTTTTGGGAATGACCTATCAGACAATCTGTCTTCTTTAGCACCCATTTGAGTAATTACTTTCACTGATATTTAGATTTTATCAGCTAATAAATAAATGAAGACTTTATTTCACATGAATATGAGTTGTACATGAGTATCATTAATAAATGCTTTATTAGAGCTCACTTAAGGTTATTTCAGATGTTGAGTCACATAAGTAATTGCTTCTTCATGTCTGCTCATTGATTGAGGCATTAATTAACCCTTAAAGTGTTACCATGGTGTGCAGATTCACAGTTCAGTCTGCTTACAGTAACTTTTTAATAGTTTTATGTCAAAGATGTCATCTGAATGATTTTTTCTTTTTACAGATAACAAAAAGACATTTGTTACCTACCCTGTGATCACTTGAAGGAGTCACTGAATGGAACTTTGCAGAGCAGTAACTGCTGTGGAAGTCAAACGTTCAACACAACAAGTCCCTTTATCATAGGAATTACTTGGAATTTGACACAATATTACCTCCATGACTTGCACATACAATGACTTTTGTATGCCCATTGTTACAGTAATCAAGCTGAACTCCCATAGTTGCCATACATTTCTATGGGCAAATCCTGCTGAGAGACCTGACATGGTCAGACCCACTCAGCATCACTCTCAGCCCAATATATCTGCCCCTATGGGGCTTAAGTCTTAGTGCCTGAGCTTACAGTGCCCGCACATGTCTATTGATAATGTCATTTCAGACATAACCTATATATATATATATATATATATATATATATATATATACACATATAATATGTAGACTTTTAGCACATAGTTCAGCATTATGTAAAATAAGTGGAATAATTTCACAAGCATTTTATACGAATAGCTTTTTTTCAAAACATGAAACATTCATACACTGCCTAAATGATGTCAGTTGGAGTTTAGCTAGTGGACACCAATAGATATATAGTGGGTACACACTGCTTTTTCATGGAAAAGAATGTGTGCACTAGAGAGACATTGTGAGCTTTGACATCCATCAGTTTGTTTACATGTTTCAAGCCATACTTCAGCTTAAAAGTTGGATCAAACTGGGATTTTTTGATGAAATATCTTGCTCTTTGATGGGTCTCACTGGTTTGTGATCATGCCATATTACAATAGATACATTATTATTGTACCTGTAATACACACCACATAAATATTTGCATTTGGCATCCAGAAAGGCTGCAGTTTTCAAATAACTCCACACATAGTGTGCACTTGCTGCATACTTTGTTTTTTTCATGTTTTTTATATTCTTTTTTAAAATGATAATAAAGATAACCACCACTGAAAACCTATGCATCTTCATATCGTGTTTATGAGCAGTGATTCAAGACAATAAACTGATAATGCAACTACGTCTTTGGACAGATTTGTTTCTGAGTCTCCAAGTGACCAAATATTTTTTACAGGCTGCATTTCACTAAACAGCTTGGGCTTTTATATCCAATAAAAGTAAAGAAAGAGTAAGAAAACCCTATTGAAAAACAAACTTGAAACAAATATAAAACTATAAAAACAAGGATAACACTAGTGTCCATATCAGAGAAAGATCTCATATTAGCATTCCAGTTAACACAGTAGGATATCATTGGAACAGTGTATAACCAGGCCTACGAAACTGCTACTAGTGCTTATTCTAAAATACGACTCAATTAAACTTGTTAAAATCAGTGTTGTTAAACACTTGAGACACATGTCTATGGCCTATAGAGTTCTATATTAATGCACCAAGTGAATAACTCACACATCACAGAATACACTGAGGACCCAGTTGGGGCTGGCAACTTATTTCAAAATCAAGCTTGACTTTACTATCACATCAGTCACCTGACTGAGGAATTTGTTTTAATGCAGTTCAGACACAAACAACACACCTTTACACAATAAAAACATAAAATACATTGCAATACAATAAAATACAGTAATATACATTAGTAAGTAAGTAACGTTTATTTATATCACACTTTTCACAGATGTTGGCCACAAAGTACCTTCCATAACAACAAAGTATAAAAGGAAACAGAAAAATAAAAAGAAATTAAGAACAAAAATAGATAAGTAAGCACAATAAACACAACATACAATATTAATCATATGCCTGCTTGTAGAGATGTGTTTTAAGTATTTTTTATAAAGGTCAGTTGACTGCAAATCGTAAATTCTGAGGCACTGAGTTCACTGTTTAATAATAATAATATAATAATATTAAATTTTATTTGTTGTTACCTTTTATAACACTCAAGGTCACCTTACATCAACCAATACAGATTAAAACATACAGTTAATTCTTACAGCTACAATAACCAATTCATCATAATACACACACATAGAACAAAGAGTATAAAATGTGTTAAAATGAATAAGCCAGTTTAAAAAGTTTTAAGAGCAGTTTTCAATTCTGAAATGGAATGTGATGTTCGAATATGAGTGGGAAGCACATTCCAGAGTTTGGGTGCCACAAAGGACAAGGCCCTGGTACCCACTGTGTTAACATTAATGGCTGGTTCTACTAGAAGGCCTGCTGAAGAGGACCGCAAAGAGCAGAAAGGAGTGTAAAACTGAAGAAGGTCTGAGATAATCAGGAGATAAGTTATGAAGTGCCTTGAATGTCAGTAGTAGGATTTTAAAATTGATCCGCTGTGATAGTGGAAGCCAGTGCAATTGGATCAGCAAAGGTGTGACATTCTCAGTGGACTTGGTGCATGTGATTATCCATGCTGCTGAGTTCTGAATATGTTGAAGTCTTTGAATAAGTTTATTGGGAATGCCAGCCAGGATTGTTTAGGTGCAATAACCTCAAAAGCTTGGTCACCACGTGTCTTTAAATGGGTCCGAGAGACTGTTAATAACTACAGGTCATTTGACCTTAGTAATTGAGCTGCAGTATGTAAATGCAGTAGGTCAATGATATATTTAGGAACCTGGCCATGCAGTGCTCCTTATGTGATTTTAAAATTTTAAACTGAATCCTGAATTCAATAGGAAGCCAATTTATTTTAAAGAGCGTCTGACAGGTAAAAAGTAAGATTGTGGTTTTATGATAAAATAAGGCTATAAAATGCAGTTCTGATGTTAAAACTGTTAACATTACATAAATAAGATGATTTTGAGATGTTTATTCATGGCTGCTGGCCACGCTCATCTAAAATGCACTGAGGAGTCATAAATAGTGGAAGTGACGTAGCTGGAGGGAAACTAGGGTAGGGTAGCCCTGCCTCACTCTTTGTTTACACAATGTCGGGAATGCATGGATCAGAAGAAACAGAGCAGGAATTTTACCTGGGCTTTAGTTTTGAAGGCCCACAGCCTTATAACTTTGAGCCAGTGAGAACACAAGATCGTCCTGTAGTAGATTATGACAGGCTGAATGGCACGAGACAACACTTTATTTCTACAAGAATAAAAATACTGGGGCATCTTATTGGGGATATGTACAGTGTACATGTACATCTAGAAGTAGTAATACAGCTGTAGATATGGTGAAGATATTAACTGCAGACTAATTATTAGTGCATCAACAGTCAAGCTAGACACACACAAACACGAGCTGAATCAAGGCGATCAACTGAGCGTGCGCCCGAGGCTGTAACGAGCCGAGCGGCCGAGGCAGAATACCAATACAAACCTGGGGTTTTCAGGAAAAAAACCCTCTTGTGACCCATTAAAGAGGTAATGTGATTCAAATGAGAGTCTGTAGTGGGTAGGGTGCATGTCGTAGGGAGAGTTTTGTATTGGTATTTGGCCTCAGCCACTGGGCTTGTTACAGCCTCGGGCGCGCGCTCAGTCAATCGCCTTGATTCAGCTCGTGTTTGTGTGTGTATACAGCCTGTACAATGATTCCTGCTCTATTATTTTATATAAATATTTTCTTCCTTTGTGGAAAGAGAACTTGCTCTCTCTGAAACTGAGTGAGACTCTCTGTGAGACCGAGTGTTTGCAGATGGGCTTATTTGCAAGACAAAGAAAGCACCGCAGGAGACAAAGGCTGGTTAATCGCTCCAGCATTCGATGCGGGGGCACAGAGCTACAAAAATTTTCGTCAGTTTGGGAATTCTAGTTCTAAAACCCATGCTATGCTCCATCAAGTCACCAACATTATAGTCACTTTCTAAGAAGTGTGCACTACATAGGACTGAGTGGGCTGTGACACTCTTTGCAGTGAAGTCTTGTCTTTTTACTTGAACAAAACGTACCCATGCCCTAAATGGCTGGCATTTCTGTGAGGGAAATTGATGTACACGTTCGCCAGACAGGTTAGTACAACCTCCAGCAACACAAGTATTTACCATTTCTATGAGTGTGATATACAATGCAACAAGGCTGACACAGTGACCTAGCAGCTGTGCCCTGGATTTGTGAACCTCCAGCAACGTCATGACTCACGTGACCCAAAAACCGCGCGTTTTTTAACAGCACTAGTATATTTAGTCACGAAACATCCATTTTCAAATGTAAGATATTTTTTCAGATTTTTGGCATATATACAGACTGTAGTTTTTTTATATGGGGAATCCAATAACATTATAAAAAACAACCTGCCAGATGCTTTTTAAAATAGGGGTAATATGAGACCATTTGCTTGACCTTTTTAAAAGATTGCAGGCGGTTGCAGCCAGATACACTAAGGGAAGTAGGCATTAAAAGGTCATTACAGTAGTCTATAGACACAGCAAAACTTCTCCCTGTAAGATAAGATGCAAACCAGTCAAAGGCTGTACCTGATGAACCTATGCAGTCATGTAACCTATTCAACAGAATACCACAATCTACTGTATCAAACATCGAACTGAGAACCAATAAAACCAACACAGAACATAAGCCCCTATCAGATGACATAAGAATGCCGTTTGAGACCCTAAGAAGGGCAATCTCAATAGAGTGGTTTTTCTAAAGTCAGACTGAAACTTGTCATAAATATAATGTTTCTCTAATGCAATAATAGGTTTATTTGCTAGAACTTGCTCTAAGATCTTAGATAAGAATGGGAGTTTAGAGATAGGTCTGTAATTCTTTAACACTGTAAAGACTTTAACAGTAATAGCAGGATATGAGCAATGCTAAGATGATAGGTTGTGCATTAAATAGTCTGAAACCTATTACCAGAAGTCAGCAATATAAAGGGGTGTGTACTATATCCATTAAATTATGAAAATCTGCTTCCTTTTTCTTTCTTTTGATGCAACAGGTGGAAGTTTACTACCAATTTTTTTTAAGTAATAGGCCTATGCACTACATTCTCTACCACAGCTCTGTAAAAGTGTAGTATCTCTATTCACCCCCATCCTGAGCTGTCTTACTAAGAAAAGCCCCTGTTTTTGTTTTCCCATCAAGACAGCAGTACTGTCCTTCAGTTTAGATTTTACTGATGTATGTCCCCAGGTATTCATCCCTCTCCACCTCCTAAGCATTCCCCTCTTCAATTTCCTTTGGTTTTCTTATGTTCAGGCTTAAATTCTTGGTTCAAATTATGAGGTTGATTTAGAGTCTCACCCTGCAAAAGTCAAACCTGGGAGAATCTTGTAAAACAATTTCAGTTACCCCTAAAGTAGACAATCCAATTTCTTAATCTTGAAGTTAGCTTTATGGCTAGACTGCCTACATCACTCCAATTATTGCAGCGGCTTAGGGTTCTGTTGTAGTGCAAGCTGTAGATACTGTAGGTGAAAAAAAATAACTTGTTTACACTTTCATGTCTTACATCAATGTTTTTGAATTACTGTAGATTGTGTCACGTGGCTACAGATGAATGCGAACATTAGCTAGCTTCAAACTTTTGCCTGCAGTTACAGTTTAGCTAGCTAATGTCAGCCAGCTAATTTTAAAACATACTACTAGGCTAACATTAGCTAAGATTATTATTTCCAGCTTTGGCTTCGCATTTCATTACCAATATAAAATGTAATAACAGTTGCCTTTGCTGTTTCATCATTGATTGATATCAACCTCAACAATGTTGTATCATCTGCAAATTTATACAATTTAACTGACTGATATAAGTATATTTTTTTACAAATAATATAGCAAAACGTTACACTATTTATTTTAACAGCTACATAAATTATTAGTATCATGAGCAGAAATGGGATAGACTTGAGTGACTCTGGTACAACAGGAAATTAGTACAATTCACAGCAACATGTTTTGTAATCTTCTGGGAATATGATAAAATGACACCAGTAGAAATTAATTTAATGGGTGATTATGGAGGCAAACAGTGATCATTTGTTATAACATTAGGTTAAATGTAAGCCACCTATGACATCAACTTGAGTCATCAAGTACCAGTAATGTAAAATTGCTGTAAACGGTGTTCACATCAAATTAACTTTTATGATTGTCAATGACAAGTGCCACTTAAAGCACTACGCTGTTAAGTCGTTCAGTTATCTTCTTCAGACAGAAGGGATGGAGATACGTTGGGCAACCGTAAGGTTGGAGGTGTTTTATGAGCATATTTTCCCTGAAAATTATTGTATTGTATTGCTCCAGTTTTCCAGACACCCTTCAAGATCTAAATGTGTTAACTCCCCTATTTAAAAAAAATGACTTATGCCTGTAAATAGTTGTTTTAAATCACCAGTGCACATTTATAATTCTCAAGTGACTGAGTTTTACAAAAAATAAACTTTTTACAAAAAGATACAAATGCTCCACAAGTCATTAACCTTTGTCCCAGAAGCCTCTCATATCCCAATAAGTGGATAAAGCTAAATGTGTTTTTGTCTCTCCAAATGGAGGAAGGGTGTGGCTGCTTAAAGGGACTGATACACTTTTATGAAGGACATCTAACTTTATGATCCTATTGGCTGTAATCTTAGCCTAAAAAATAAGGCAAATATGAGTTCAAAGGTCAAGGCAGGGTGTCAGAGTTGAGGTCACGTAATGCTGTTGGCTGAATCAGTGGTGATGGAACATGTGACAAAGACCTTATCACCCTCTTTCTAACCAAATCTTTCAGTTGCCAGATAAACAATCAAACAATATTATCTTTTAATCTACAGATATCAGATCAGATAAGCTCCTGAATCAATATGAAAAGGGTGGATAAACAAAAGATAGGCGATGGATTTGATAATAAATTGATTTTTATCTGTCTATAAACAACGTGACTGCAATTTTTTAAAATCAAGTTCAAGTACAAGTTCAAGAGGTTTTTATTGTCATTTCAGCTATATACAGTACATTACATAATGAAACGAAACAACGTTCCTCCATGACCAGGTGCAACACAAAACAAGAGCAAAGACAACATACAATAAACATGCAACAGTGCTGAGAGCTTTCCAGATGCAGCGCTTGTTGTAAATGTCTGAGAGAGATGGAAGAGAGTCCCCAATGATCTTCTCAGCCATCATCACTATATGTTGGAGAATCTTGCAGTCAGATGTAGTGCAATTGCCAAACCAGACAGTAATGCAGCTGCTTAGGATGGGCTCTATAGTTCCTCTGTAGAAGGTGGTGAGGATGGAAGGTGGCAGGTGAGCTTTCCTTAGTCTTCTCAGAAAGTAGAGACACTGTCAGGCTTTCTTACTTGGTCTGGTGTTGAGGGACCAGGTGAAGTTCTCCGTCATCTGATCACCAAAAAATGTGGTGCTCCTGACAATCTCCACAGGGTTTTCAATGTTCAGTGGAGCGTGGGCTGTCTGTGTTCTACCAAAATCAACAACCATCTGCTTAGTTTTATCAACATTCAAAGAGAGTGTATTGACTTTGCACCAGTCCGATAATTGTTCTACCTCTTCTCTGTAAGCTGACATGGACTAGAGAGACCCACTAGAGTCATGTCATCTTCAAACTTGATGATGTGGTTGGAGGTGTGCATTGCTGCACAGTAATGAGTCAGTAGGATGAGCAGAAGTGGACTGAGTTCGCAGCCATGAGGAGCTGCAGTGCTCAGTGTGATGGTGTTGGAAGTGTTTGTACCGATCTAGACAGACTGAGTTCTCCCAGTCATGAAGTCCAGGATCCAGAGAGAGGTGTTCAGTCCCAGTGAGCTCAGCTTTCAGATCAGATGCAGGTGCTTGAATGCCAAGCTGAAGTCTTTGAACAGCATTGTAACATGTGTCCTTGTCTTGTTGAGTGCAAGGTGACTAAGGCAACGTCTGTAGAGTAGTTAGCATAGCACGCAAACTGCAGTGGATTCATTGAGGGGAACAACAGGGTCTCATCATGAGCCTCTCGAAGCATGACAATGGGCTTAATTGCGATGTAATGGTAGTCATTAAGGCACGACACTGACAACTTCTTTGGCACCAGCAAAATTATGGTCACCTTTAAGCATATTGTAATGACAGAGCTGCTAAGAAAGATGTTGAAGATGTCTGCCAGCTGGTCTGCACATTCTCTGAGCACTCATCCAGGAATGTTGTCCGGTCCAGCAGCTCTCTATGGATTGCGTAGTTTTCCTCACATATGTGGTGGTTAGACAGAGCACCTGGTCATTGGGATGAAGTATGGATTTCATCATCCACATCATTCTGTGCGTCAAACCGAATGTAGAAGTTGTTCAGTACATCTGGAAGGGAGGTCACAAGAGTGTAAAAAACATCAGCTGATCTGCTGTGTCAGACCATTCATACCAGAACAACACACACTAACACCACCACCGGCACCACATCAGTGTCACTGCAGTGCTGAGAATGGTTCACCACCCAAGCAATACCTGCTCTGTTGTGGTCATGTGGTCACAATGTGAGATTATTCCTGTGGTAAGAGATGAGAGTTCACATTTTCACTAAATTATTTTAATGACTTTTTTTAACAGCAATTCCAGCTGTATTTATTTGTTATTTTACTTTGTTTTGCACATTGTGTCTTCTCCTGAGATTGCTACCTTGACATGGTAGAGGAGCTTGAGTGTTCCTTTGCATCTAAGAGAGATACAG
>BRDA01038541.1:0-13097 GCA_036984385.1 Crenuchus spilurus
ACCAAATATTAACATTGATTTTCACAGGTGTTCAAATACTTATTTACAGCAGTAACACACAAATAAATAATTAAAAAATCATACATTGTGATTTCCAGATTTTTTCTTTTAGATTATGTCTCTCACAGTGGACATGCACCTGAGATGAATATTTCAGACTCCTCTATGATTTCTAAATGTGAGAACTTGCAAATTTGCAGGGTGTTCAAATACTTATTTTCCTCACTGTATATTAAAGACCCATCACCTAAATACTATATTCTCTGTGGGAGACTTGACCACTGATCATCAGGGTATAGAAAAGCTGACAATGATGGACTCCCATCTTTATATAAATTACAAAATTATTCTATATGTTAAGTGGTCCTGATAAACAACACTGGGGTGTAAACACAAAATAAGTACCTAATGGTGGGCAGTGAGTGCATCTGCTCTTGCCTTTATTATTATATACTTTAACTGACATATTTCTTGTAAGAATAAGTCTGTGCAAGTGAAAATGATGTCCAAGTTACAGTGTGTAGCAGAATGAAAAGGTCCAGTAAATGGACTGTAGGCCATACATTCATTGGTGTTTACCACACTTTTCAGATAATATGTTGCTTCACCCAAACCAGAATTTGGTCATGTTGTTTTGACGAGAGGTCCAATAAATTGTGTAGTCAATGTGGTGCTGAGAAGAGATGCAATAACATGTTTGTTTGACACACTCCAATTGGAAATGTGCGATACTCCATATCTCTTGCCTTCACACTTGTCGGGGCTCAAATTAAAACCATTAGAGCTAAACTCCGTAAATAAGTGGATTGAGAACCAGAGTATTCCAAAGGGGGCAGCTTACCATTTTTTTATACAAACTTTCAGTAGACATGGACTTTACGCAGGATCTGGCTTCTTCCCAGTGCTCTGATAATGTTAATTCTGAGCTACTCTCCCTGCAGACCGGTAGATTACATGCTATTGTGCAGCATCGCAGTAATCCCTCAGACCCGTGGCAAACAATCCAAAACTGTTATTTTGCTGCCCTTCATGGAGCAAATCCACCAGTGACATTTAACTAGTTAAAAGTCTGAGCATTCTATAAAGTCCTGTTGTCTGTGAAAAGTTCTAGAAAAGCATTTTTAGAACTTTAGAGCTCTGCAAAATGATGGCACACTAAAGAAATAATGCTGTTTTGAAAGTGAAATCTTAATCTAAGACATAAGCAATATATCTCATAATAAAAAATTTAGCCTTTTTGTTGTAGCTAATTTTACATAGTGAACTTATTATTCAGTTGGCAGATTGAATAATTATTTCCTCAAATAAGCAAAATGATCTGGCAACGGAATAACTTCACTACATAAAATGACTTAATACTGTAAAAAATGTCTAGAAATATCTTGAATGGTCTGCTTAAAATATAATATTCTACTATTACTTTAAAAACAAGAAATATTAGATATGATATTATTAGATTAGATGACTAGATCTAAGATGATTTTACTTCCCAATATATCCTTATATATTCAGAATGTGTACATAATTTCCTTATAAAATAAACCACATGATTGCACAACTTTAGCCAATGCCAATGGCAAGAAACTGAATGACAAAATGATGCAGATGGAATATATTTTATGAATTTGTACACATTTTAATTGATTCAATGCATTATTTTGACTATGCATAAAGATTAGAGATTGCTTCTCTTTTCTTTTTCCTCTGCATAAAGATCTGAGGGTGATTTCGTATTGTTTTGTCTGCAGTATGAGTGGACATGAATAAATGTTAACATCCTAAATTTACAATTAGTCCATAAGCTCTATTGTTTGCTGTTAAACTCAATATTATCTGCTCACTTTAAGTACCACCTCCAGTGTGTTATTAACAGCTACATCTGCTAAACTATAAAAAAAGAAAAGAAATATGAATCACCTCAATAAAACATTGTTTGTAGCTTGTGTGCTGGTCCTAAAGATATAATTACTTAGTAAATCTTGCTGAAGGCTGGGTTAGTGGTTTCACTGGCCTTGCGAACTATGACTGCATTCAGGGAAATAGTATATGAATCCCAGCCTTGTGTCCTACCCTCGAAGGGCAGACATGTACTGCCATCGTAACTCAGATTTGAGCATACGGCAGTTCAAATTAGATTAATTACCAAGTTCACACTCTGGCTATTTTTAGTTGAGGAGAAATATTCCCTGCTATCTGCTCTGTTTATGGTGAAACTATGCTATTTGAGTTCAGCAAGGTGATTCTCATACAGAATGCATTATCGTATCTCTCTGGACAGCTGTCAGGAGTGCTTGATCGTGCTGATATTTACAAGCTGCAAGGATCACATCCAGACATATGAAAGAGTCCTGAGGTGGCTCTGATGTTCTGCCATGAAAGCAGCCAGTTATAATCACCGTTGGACTGTGGATCATAGAGCATGGCTTAAATCCTCAGATACAAGATATTCACATATGTTCTTGCCCAAAAACTCCTTTATGGCATAGCCTTCTCCTTAATTAAATGTAACCTATAACACTGGGTCCTTCCGCTATGAGAGAGAGGGGTGAAAGGGGCCACTGGGGCTTTGCTTTAGTTATGGAGGAACATATCAGAGCTGCTTCAACCGAATGTTTAATTCCTGCGGCTCTGTTCACTTGAGACCCTTTACGTGATCTGCATACATGATTTAGTACATGCACCAGGGTCCTCAAGTCATTAATATTTTAAGGCTAATAGTTGCTGATTATACAGAGGCCATTCAGAGGTTTAAAGCACAATTACATTTGTGTAGCATTTTATTTTACTGGAGAGAATAAACCTTATTTAAATGTCACACAGCTCATAGTGTCCTAAAGATTTTTTTCCATCACCAAAACATGATTGCTTGGCTTGTACCTCATTCCCTTCTCAAACCTGATAAAGTCCATACTGAGCTGTTTTTCTTTACGTTAAATAGATGGACAATTTATCGCTACTGCCACTGTAACTGTTCTCAGGCACAGAGCTGGGTGTGCTGAATAAGAAATAAGGTGCTATAAGGAGGGGTTATAAAGAGGAGATGCATTACTACTGTATCAGCTCCAAGGAACTCTAAAAGTACTTTTTATGTGTCCCAGTATCTGAGGACCTAATTGCTTTTGTATTACTCTCTCAAAGGCTGTAAATTTGCTGAAAATATTTGCTGGAAATTTTACTCTCTATAAAACTGCCTTTTTTTATAAAGGGCAATGTATGCCATTACAAGCAAAAATTTATCAGATCTGAAAACTGATATTCAATTTATAACACACATTCTGAGTGCAATTATTGGATCAGTTATTTCAATACTTGCATTAAGTCAGTTTCATTTATGGCTTATGAGCAATCTTTAAAAAAAGGTTTGTATATAAAGCTCTACTTACTTTTTCTAATTGGTCTAGAGCCTTTACATTATGTGGAAAGTGGAAATTCTACAACTCTTTGAAGTTTCTCCACATGCTAGGTCTGGAAACACCAGTTGGTGCAATGTGGATTGGCAGGGTTGTGGTCTACAATAAGTAATAACTTCATCATTTTAAGTATAACCTACTTGGTTTCAAGTGTTAAATATTACTAGTTAAATAAGTATATACTTTTAAAATTTGTTGAATTAGGTTGGTTCAACTTCATTTAGTGGAGTTGTTCAAAACCTAATGTGGTTACCTTTAATGTAACAAATGAAAGTTTTTTCCCCTATGCTTATTTAACCAACTACTCAGCTGTCTTGTCAAATGCCAACAGCACATTGTGCAGTGAGAGAGAGGTCACTGTGGTTCATAATCAAAATAGAACCACACACAACAGTAATGAACATGGTTAGTTCACTGGTTACAACCTCTGATAAAAGCTAACCAACTAACCAAGCTATAAAAATAATAAATTCACCTAAAGTATGCTAGTGTAGAGTATAGACAGATGGTGAGCACAATAAGGGAGAGAGACACTCCCAATATGTTAATGAACTAGGAACTTATGGGAAAGATGCACCCACTAATCCAACAAAAATTAAGTAAGCAATTTTACATTTTACTTCTTTTTTTCATAAATTAAATAGACAATTTTTTCAGTAATTACTTGAAATGTTTGGAATAGTGTCTTTATGACTGCGGACTATTGAATGTAGCCTTTATAAATGTTTATGTAGGTGTCATTCATGTAGCCTTATGAAAAGTACCCACTTGCCAAACATTCTTAATGGGATGAAAAAAAAACCTTTTGGTACTTTTATTTTTAAGCATGTAGAATAAACCATTATACTGAATTATGCAAAGAAATGATGCAGATTAAATTCTGCTCAGTGTGATGCTGAACAAGATCCTCCCACACATGATAAGTGCAGTAGCCTGCATTCCTCTCCATGCTAGCTTTGATAACTTCCTCTAGAGAGGATTCCTATAAATACTTCATAGTTTTAAGATTTAAATCTGACCATACAGTATGAGACAGATATTCATTGCTAAAGCTTTACTAGTCTTTAATGTTACTTATTTCTTCACTCTTACAAGAACTCATTTATATGCACTTTTTAATTCTTCACAGTGTAAATCCTAAACAGAAGAGAGGAAAGAACCTTAACAATCATACAGCCTGCACAAAGCAAATAGATCCATTAGTTGTGTTACAGAGTGAATGATGCAGCTCATTATATCTCCATATTACAGAGTGATGTGTGTGCAGATACTGGACCTTTTTATTGTACACAATTTAAATCGATCAATAGCCAGTGGGTGGATGTTGCAGTTGCCAAAGTATATTTGTGAAGTGCAAATCTTAAGCAGATACTATGAGGAATATCTCAGCAGGCTACCATGAAGAGCTTCATGTGTTAAGTGTGGAAGTATTTCTTGTTTGTTGGGGGGGATATGACATCACTTTGATTTATGATTTGTTGGATATTATGAGGTTATGTATTAGTAAGGTATTAATTCCAGCTTTAAAGGCTACTGGACTGGACTACACTGAAGATTTCAATAAGTAGTCATTTGCAAATCTTTTACTAGTGCAACTACATAAACATCATTGTTTATGCTTTAATGTTGATACTGTTTAAATAGTAATTTACTCAAACTCTAAATGAAATACCGCAATCATTTGATTGATTTTAGATTTTTTTTAACTGTAAGTCAAACTGAACAACATTAAAACAAAAAAGGCTTGAAATGTCACTTAACATGTAATGAAAATAGACGTACATAAATGTAATATTAATGAAGTTCAGGATGTAATTAGAAACTGTGTGCTATAATTTGACTAGGTAACAATTGTTTATGTTTAAAACAAACAATACATGCTATTTGACCAAGTTTCCAAACTTTTGCATTAGACTGCCACCAAACCTTATTCTCTGCAAGTGAGGTTAGTTATTAAAATGCATTGTGTATGTTCATAAAGTAACATTTGATTAGCCTACTCATATAGCTGCATATGGCTATGTTGCATAAATAACATAGAGCATTAATGTCTTTTATCTATTTGTAAAATCACAGTGATGCATTATTTTAAAAGGTTCTTTAGTAAAGGCAGTGATAATATACTGGTCAATGACAGATTAAAGAAAAATTTGAATTCTAAACTGGTTCCTTGCTTGGTTGAATGATCTTTCTCCATGTTCTTTATAAATCATCTTTAAACAAGAGGTTCTATATAAAAGCAAATATGTTATTGTTACAGGTCATTGTAAGCCTATATTCTGGTTCTATATAGGTTTTTCAATAAGAATGTCAAACTAATATTACAACATATGGGCTTTCTGGAATGTCACGTTAACCTAAATCTTGCTGTTGCACTGGTATACTCAGCCATATCTTTTTGCACAGCAGTATTTGGTGAAAGCAGACTCTGCTAGCCTGCAGACAGGACTCTGCTGTGTAATTCAAGGTTTTCATATCAGAATTTGTGTCAGCGTCACTGCACACATCCTCTGCACTGAGCATGGATATGCTTGACCTTTCAAGAAATAGCCAGTGGCAAGTTCCAATCACACACTGATGTAGCCCAGAGCTGTTTTATTTGGCAGCATTTTATTCCTCATAGTATAAACAGCATGCCTCTGCCTCTTTTTTGAAGCATGCTCTACTTTCCCAGATACATATCGAACTTGTCAGTTTTTGTCAGGACAGCGTGTACTTTCGTATTGCTCTTACAACCCATATGTTAAAATCACTCCAGTCATGCTTATTTAAACAACGTTTAGTATTTTACATCCATAGTGATGGTCTAACAGTCACCAAAATATACAATGTATAGTGTACCATAAAACACACACACACACACACACACACACACACACACACACACACACACATATATATATATATATATATATAGTGCTGCTTGAAAGTTTGAGAACCCTTTAGATTGTTCTATATTACTGCATAAATATGACCTAAAACATCATCAGATGTTCACACAAGTCCTAAAAGTAGATAAAGAGAACCCAGTTAAACAAATGAGACACAGACATTATACTTGCTCATTTATTTATTTAGGGAAATTATCCAATATGTGATATTTGTGAGTGGCAAAAGTATGTGAACCTCTAGGATTAGCAGTTAGTTTGAAGGTGAAATTAGAGTCAGGTGTTTGCAATCAATGGGATGACAATCAGGTGTGAGTGGGGACCCTGTTTTATTTAAAGAACAGGGATGTATCAAAGTCTGCGCTTCACAACACATGTTTGTGGAAGTGTATCATGGCATGAACAAAGGAGATTTCTGAGGACCTAGGAAACAGAGCTGTTGATGCTCATCAGGCTGGAAAAGGTCATAAAAACCATCACCAAGAGTTTGGACTCCACTAATCCACAGTCAGACAGATTGTGCACAAAAGGAGGAACTTCAAGATCACTGTTACCCTCCCCAGGAGTGGTCAACCAACAAAGATCACCATAAGAGAAAGACGTGTAATAGTCAGCGAGGTCAAAAAGGACCCCATGGTAACACCTATGGACTTCTTCAATAATAAAATAGAAAATATTAGACAAAAAACTACATCTGTAGCCTTAAACCCAAGTCTGTCTTAACTTACGACATGTACCTAAGTAACTGCATAAACTAGCAGTTATTAAACCTTTGATCAAGAAATCCAATTTAGACCCTAATATATTGTCCAATTATAGACCTATCTCTAACTTACAATTCATGTCTAAAATTTTGGAAAAAGTTGTGGCCCAACAGCTTTGCTCATATTTGCATAAAAATCAAATTTATGAAAAGTTCCAATCTGGATTTAGACCCCATCATAGCACTGAGACAGCTCTTATTAAGATAACAAATGATCTTCTTGCCTCTGATCAAGACTGCGTATCCTTATTAGTTTTACTTGATCTAAGTGCAGCTTTTGATACAATAGACCACAATATTCTACTAAAAAGACTAGAGAACATGATTGGAATCACAGGAACAGCCCTATTGTGGTTTAAATCTTATCTAACAGAACGTTACCAGTTTGTAAATGTTAATGATGTATCGTCCAACAGTACAAAAGTGAAATGTGGAATTCCACAAGGATCTATCTTAGGACCTCTATTATTCATACTTTATATGCTTCCATTAGGCCACGTTATAAGTAAATATAATTTTAATTTCCACTGTTATGCAGATGATACACAACTTTATATATCAGCTAAACCTAATGACAGGGTTAGATTAAAGAAAATGGAGGACTGTGTAAAAGACATGAAATGCTGGATGTCGTATAACTTCCTTCTCTTAAATAGTGACAAAACAGAGGTCATTCTTCTGGGCCCAAAATCCATGAGAAATAAATGATCAGGCTTAAATTTAAATCTGGATAACTTCACTGTTACACCTGACTCAGTAGCAAAAAATCTAGGTGTCATAATTGACTCAGATTTATCATTTGACCAACACATAACTAAAACTACTAGAACAGCTTTTTTACATCTAAGTAATATTTCCAAGTTAAGAAATGCCTTATCCCTACAGGATGAAGAAAAATTGGTACATGTGTTCATTACTTCTAGGTTAGATTACTGTAATGCACTATTATCAGGATGCTCAAGCAGGAACTTAAATAAACTTCAATTAGTTCAAAATGCAGCAGCCAGGGTTCTTACTAAAACCAGAAAAATTGACCATATTAGCCCAGTTTTATCAGCACTACACTGGCTTCCAGTTAAATACCGAATCGAATATAAAATTCTTTTATTGACGTATAAAGCCCAACATGGTCTTGCCCCTGAGTATTTACAAGACTTTATTTCCTATTATGAACCATCTCGTTTACTTAGATCACAGGGTGCTGGCTTCTTGATAGTTCCCAGAATTCAGAAATCATCAGCAAGAGCCTTCTCTTATATGGCCCCTCATCTTTGGAATAACCTTCCAGACAATGTTCAGGACTCAGTCACAGTCTCAACCTTTAAGACTAGGCTGAAAACATATGTTTCGTTTAGCTTTTGGTAATTAATACTTTACATTATAGAAAGGTTGTAGGTCCAGGGGTGCACTGGCGTAGGTATTTATAGTGGACTGAGATGCTAGGGCTGTCATACCGCTGCTCACGCAGTCACTCAGGTTTGTTGACGGTGAGCAGAGGGATGCCAGTGTCTTGGGGAGCTCCCATGCCTGTTTACCTTCTGGCTCTCTCCTTTTAGGTAGGCTGTTCTAGATAGTTCTGCCGGAGTCAATAGCCACACTCTGATATGTCTCATTATCCTTGCGCTCTATAAATCCAAACAGAACTAATTAAATTTTTTGTCTCTTTCCGAGTAAGTGATTGCCCACCGGTCCGGTCCAAGGTTGATGGAAGGCTGATTACTATTCTCTCCATGATGCTTCCCTGGATCAGATGCCCACCAACGACCAACTACTGTGGCCTGCTCCAGATACCCTACTCTACTGCCCACATTGGAGTTCAAATGGACTTTCTGGCCGTTAGAATTGCTACCACTATCATCATCATTCCTATCCTACTACTGTCACCATATCAGTTCACCTGAACATTACAACACCATCATATGATTATGATTTATCACAAACTTATCATTAGTAGACCAGAGGAGTATGGGTCCCCCATGTGAGTCTGGTTCCTCCCAAGGTTTCTTCCTCCAGCTCTGAGGGAGTTTTTCCTTGCCACTGTCGCCATTGGCTTGCTCACCGGGGATTAGGGATTAATGATTTGATGTCTGTTATTACTAACCCTGTAAAGCTGCTTTGTGACATAAGTTGTAAAAAGCGCTTTATAAATAACATTTCATTGATTGATTGATTGATTGATAACTTCTAAGAAACTGAAGGCCTCTCTCACATTGGCTAATGTTAATGTTCATGAGTCCAACATCAGGAGAACACTGAACAACAATGGTGTGCATGGTAGGGTTGCAAGGAGAAAGTCACTGCTCTCCAAAAAGAACATTACTGCTCATCTCCAGTTTGCTAAAAATTATGTGGAGAAGCCAGAAGACTATTGGAAGAATGTTTTGTGGACAGATGAGACCAAAACAGAACTTTATGTTTAAATGAAAAGTGTTATGTTTGGAGAAAGGAAAACACTGCATACCAGCATAAGAACCTCATCTGTGAAACATGGTGGTGGTAGTATCATTGTTTGGGCCTGTTTTGCTTCATCTGGGCCAGGACAGCTTGCCATCATTGATGGAACAATGAATTGTGAATTATATCAGAGAATTCTAAAGAAAATGTCAGGACATCTGTCCATGAACGGAATCTCAAGAAAAGGTGGGTCATGCAGCAAGGCAACGACACTAATCACACAAGTTTTTCTACCAAAGAATGGTTAAAGAACAGTTACTGGAAATGTTAGTTGCACTTATTGCTGCCAAGGGGTTCACACCAGATACTGAAAGCAAAGGTTCACATACTTTTGTCATTCACAAATATGTCATATTGGTTCATTTTGTTCAATAACTAAATGAGCAAGTATAATAATTGTGTCTCATTTGTTTAACTGGGTTCTTTTTATCTACTTTTGGGACTTGTGTGAACATCTGATGATCTTTTAGGTCATATTTATGCAGACATATAGAACATTCTAAAGGGTTCACAAACTTTCAAGCAGCACTGTATATGCACTTTGAACAAAAATTCATTATTATTTCTTTAATAAATGTGAGCCCAGATAAGACACATTATGAGAAGAACCAGCTCACTATCTACATTGTCACCAGGAGTCAAAATAAACAGGATGGCAATTAATAATAAACAACATACATGAATTCTTTGTGACAACATTGTGACACACATACTGCATACAACATTGCACAACATTTATTTTGTTGGTGTGAAAGGACAAAAGGGTATAAAGGGAAAAACTCTTTATATGAAACTGTTGGATTTTGATATACTGTATATATCACACTTTGACCAAATAATTCCATATTTATAATATAAATACAGATGATTGAGAGTGCATAAAATAGGGAATATACATTTATTTTTCTTTTCCTGTATTCGAGCTCTTTGAATGTCTTTTCAAGTAGCCATGAGTAGGTTGAGTAGGAAGCCTAATAATCCATCTTGTCCATCCAACGGATGATCCCATATTCCCCCAAAACAGAAAAAAGATGGAATGAAAAAAAGAACCTGAAAGAAGATGAATGAACTCTACTTTTAAAGAGGATTACAGCTACCCATGGTCCCTTGTGGCGGTGTGTTGCACAAAATCTTTATCACCCAGACAGCTTGACTGGGTACATATTCCTCCAGATCATTTTCCTGCTGTCCTTTAAAGTCAAATATATTGGCTACAGTGTCTAAAAGCTACTTTTTATACTGAATCTGTATTCATGTAATCCCTGGGATTTGTGCTCAAAGAATTATTTTCATTCAGTTCAGTCACTGCATTCCAACAATCAAACAGCTCGTCTGTTTGGGAGATAAATTTCTAGTCATCAGCATTCAAAGAAAGCTCTGACTTCCTGGAGGCATTTATCATTTTCTCTGTCCGTCAACATGGGTCGAAATAAACAGATTTAGTATTCTTTGATGAAAGTGTATTAAATAATGCCATAAAAATGATTCTACGCATATTATATTGCACAGAAAGTAATTTTGCATGCAAATAGATTGGTGATAAATCTATTCAGGATTAAGATTTAAATTAGACACAGTAGTATAACTAGTGCAGAATTTAGCTCCACTTTTATTTCATGAGAAATTGGGTGGAATGAGATTGCTATAATCAAATGAGGAAGTAGAATGTTAATATAACAGCTCCGCTCGTATGCCACTTAAAGCCATTAGCTATTAGCCATAGCTGCTCTTACTATACTGAGATGAGTCTGTCTAGCCGTGGGAACCAGTATGGCCCTTTTGTGTCCAAGAAAATTGCTACTGCTATAGTCATGAAAATAACTTATTGCATCAACATGCTTTCCTGGCAATTTATGAATCCCATTTGTCATAATGTTATATAAGCATAATTTCTGAGATTCAAAAGCATCACTGATCTGAAATTGATTCATGACTCCAATATTAAAACTGTATCAGGAGACAAAATAGCCATTCACTTTTATCTGAAACTGGGATGAGCTGTAGCCTGCTGAGACATAGCAGTTGGATTTTTCACCCGAGTCAAGCTTCATATCACATTCTGATGAGAGGTGAAGATAGGGTCTGTATAAGGAGATTAAACTGGCAAATTGAGCAGTAAGGGTCTGCAGCTTCTGCTTTGGTATTCTCTGCTCTATTTGTTGCTGTATGTTGCTCCACATGAATCAAGAAATTGCCATACCTGCACTCAAAACAGCTGGTTTGTTTTTTCTTTTCTTTTTTTTCATTTTTACCTGATTTTCTCCCCAATGTGTTTGGTAGCCAATCAACCTACATATTTGTTAGGACTCTCCCTATCACTTGCAATGTCCCTGATTCTAGGAGGGTGCAGACTAACACAGACCTCCTCCGATGCATGTGAAGTCAAGCCACCACCTCTTTTCAAAATGCTGCTGATACACAGGGTTGCCAGGTCCAACAAAAATATCCAGCCCAAAGTCAGTCTAAAACCCACCCTTCAGAAGTTTAAACTAGCTCAAAATATGTCTGTCACACGTTTTAAGCAAATGGCAAAACAACTATGAGTGTACCACTTAGTATTTTGTTTATTATCAGTCATTAATAATATGGTAATATTAGTGTTTATTAGTTCTTTGCAATATGCTTTTTTCTCATCAGTAGGAACACTTTTAATCCATTCTATCAAAACTTTTTTCTTTTTCCCAGTCCTTGCAATACCCGTATTTCCCCTATTTACCTGGCATATTAGCTATCGACTGTTTTCTCTTCACCTTCTATGTATCTCTGTCTCTTTCTCTCTCTTCCCTCTCCTGCCCCCTCTCCCCCCTCATTCTCCTCGTTGCATTCAATCTTACTTACTGTCGTATTTGTACACATTTGCCTGCCATGTTCACGTAACATCCAAGGCAACACCCATTTTTTTGTTGTGTTTTGGCAGCTGCGGTAATTTTTAAAAGTATCCCAAAAAAATGCATCCAGCCACCCTTGAATTTTCACCCGCGACTGGAATTTCAAACAAGCCCAATATGGCGTGAAAACTGCGAACCTGGCAACTCTGCTGAAACATCATCACCAACATGCTCGGAGGAAAGTGCAGGATCCCCAGTTCTGATGGATTGCCTAGCAGATGCCAACATTATTTTAGTAGTGCTGAGGAGAGAGTGCATCATATACACACAGAGATGGCCAATTTGTGCTCTATTCTGCCTGGCTGCCGATTGCAAGTAGCATGACCTGGGTTTCGAACTCCTCAGATCACAGTGACAGGGCCTTAGTCTGCGGAGACACTCAGGGCCTGATTGCTTTGTTTTTTTCTAACCAAACACTGGGTTGTGATATTTGTCTAGTGCTGGGTAGTTTTGTTTAACCCAGCTGCTGCATTAGTGACTGTGCCACAAAATCAATCCATCCAATGTGTATATTTTCTACATAAATTAACAGTCAATGAAGAAGCTGGTTAGAAATTAGAACAGAGATGGTTAAACATCTCACAATCTTCCAAAAAAAAAGTAATATACAAACCGGATTCCAAAAAAGTTGGGACACTAAACAAATTGTGAATAAAAACTGAATGCAATGATGTGGAGATGGCAAATGTCAATA
>BRDA01038543.1:684-5684 GCA_036984385.1 Crenuchus spilurus
GGACGTCCGCGTCCCACGTAGTCACAGTCGAGCTTGATAGGCAGCTGTAAACTTACTTTACTTTGCGATATCGTCCTCTGGGTCCTCCCAGCGCTTTGTTTCCATCCATTTCTGGGTGCTTTTTGAAGTATGTTTGGGGTCATTGTCCTGCTGGAAGACCCATGACCTAGGACACAAATCCACTTTTCTGACACTGGGCCTTACATTGCAACCCAAAATCCTTTGGTAATCTACAGATTTCTTGATGCCTTGCACACAGTAAAGGCATCCAGTTCCAGAGGCAGCAAAACAACCCCAAAACATCTTTGAACCTCCACCATATTTGACTGTAGGTACTGTGCTCTTTTCTTTGTAGGCCTCATTCCATTTTCGGTAAACAGTAGAATGATGTGCTTTACTAAAAAGCTCTATCTTGGTCTCAACTGTCCACAAGATGTTTTCCCAGAAGGATTTTGGCTTACTTACATATATTTTGGCAAACTTCAGTCTAGCTTTTTTATGTCTCTGTGTCAGCAGTGGGGTCCTCCTGGGTCTCCTGCTATAGCGTTTCATTTCATTCAAATGTCGACGGATAGTTCGAGCTGACACTGATGCACCCTGCGCCTGCAGGACAGCTTGAATTTCTTTGGAATTTGATTGGGGCTGCTTATCCACCATCTGGACTATCCTGCGTTGCAACCTTCTATCAATTTTTCTCCTCTGTCCATGTCCAGGGTGATTAGCTACAGTGCCATGGGTTGTAAACTTCTTGATTATGTTGTGCACCATGGACAAAGGAAAATTAAGATCTCTGGAGATGGACTTGTAACCTTGGGATTGTTGGTATTTTTCCACAATTTTGCACTCAATTCTCAATAGTTCTCCCAATTAAATGACAAAACCTCCCCAGGTCAAAGGCTTTAGTGTTTAATGTGACATTCACAAAAAGAAAAGCAGAGTTGCTTTCAAAGACTGATGATGTCCCTTGATGTGGCAAACTATTTTTTGCACAACTCCTGCTGACATTAATGGTGGATGGAGCAGGTTCACAGGACTGGGAGGTGGTGTTTAGGCCAAGCCAAGGGTCCTGCTGGGCACCACCAGGCTGTGAGGGGGCAGCAGCTTTGTTTAAAAGGTCGGAGCAGCAGTCCAGCTAACTGACCCAGTTGGCTGTGAATACACTACAGCTAAAAATACAACAAGACCAACAATAGCAAACATACACAGATTCTCTATTTCTGCTTTCTGTGAATATTAGTGTTTCACTGAATCACAGAGCCACCTGCAGTCATGTGAGGGGAGGGGTGTAGAGAAAGAGATAGAGAATAACATTGAGACTAAATACAATATTGCTTTGGCAATAGTGCACACTTTACATTCATGCCAAAAAGGATGACCACAGGAAATGACAGAAGCATTAAAATTTTCACCTGTATATGTATAACCTGGTCATGTAACCTTAACAAATGCAAACATGCTCAAGCAATAAAAAAGACAGAAACATGATGGTATGAATGTAAAATGTTTAACAGTTCTATTGGATGTAATAATCATTAATAAAGTCGTTAATGAAGCTTGATTGGTCATATCTGCATTGGCTAGATCTTATCAGTTTATAGCTCTAGTCCTATGGCAGATGGGTACCCACAATAACAATGAAAGCAGAAAATTCACTGAAGAATATAAAGCATTAAATTTGAGGATTTAACTGTGTATGTAACTTGGAATACATTAGACAGTAACAGATCAATCAGCTCTTGTAGTCAACTTATTGGATGTGGGACTAACAGGGTGGATGTGAGCCACTTTGACAAGAGCCAAATCGTTATAGTCAGACATCTGCGTCAGAGCTTCTGTGAAACAGCGAGGATTATGGGGAGTTCCTGGTCAGCAGTGGTGAGCAGCTACTGTCAGTGGCCTCCAAATTCCCCAGATCTCAATCTGTTTGAGCATCTGTCCAGCTTCCCTTACAGAATCTGCTGCTAACGTCTTGGAGCCAGATACCAAAGGGCACCTTCAGAGGGCTTGCAGAGCCCATGCCTCTGGGGAGGAGTTGTTTTGGTGGCACCCAAACATATTAAACATATTAGAATCCTGGTGATAACGTTTTGGCTACTTGGATGTACTTTATTTCACGTGAAAATGTTGTATGCAAGTCATTTCATTTACAGTGTATTGTACTGTTGCAGAAGGTGTTTATGGAAGTGTGGTATTATCCAGAGCGGCGGAAGTAAAACACTAACTGGACGTCAGCATTGTGACGAAAGCCAGAAGAAAAAGTCTACGATGTAGAAATAACGAGACCACTTCACTCGTATTCACACATATCATTATTAATACTCTTCGGTAAATTGTACACTCTTCCTTAATGTCACACATGCACGCAGACACATGCACACTCTCACCCCTCTCTCCCTCCCTGCCTCCACACCACAGACCTGTTTAAAGTCATTTAGAGGCTGTTACTGGCTGTATTGCAGACCAGGGAGACCAGGCCCATAAGTAAGAGCAGTGGGAAAAGCATCCAGATGACGAATCATCTTTCAGTGGCTCATGAATCCAGTGTTACACCAATAGGCTTTGCAATCAATATGACATCGTGATAAAGTGCCTCTAATAATAGGACGGCAAACATCAAGCAGAGCGGAGGAGAAGAAGCAGGTCAGAACAGTGTGGCAGGATCAGCTTCCATGATAAAACATAGCTCACAGTAAACAAACAGTCACCCAGTACACACAGCCATGAAGCTCACCTCCTGATCAGGACAGTCTTTGGCTTATGACACTTACTGCCACTGTCATAGCATTGTATTTTATAATGTTCTGTCTAGACACAATGGCATTGAAGGAAAAAACATTCAATGCCTCCCCAATTTTGGGATGGGACATAATTTTTGTTTCTCTTGCCAAACCTCTGCATATTCCTCTGCTAGAGATGGTTCTGATGTGATGTCAGGTGGCAGAAGAAAATAATACTTGTGTCAAATCTAGCCTGAAGTGGTAGACATTCACACTGTGTGTTAGCTGTGTTATTGTAGTAAGATAATACACTATCGGTCAAAAGTTTTAGAACGGGTCTGGTATGCATCTAGTTGGTCTGGGGTTCATCCTACAGCAAGATAATGACCCAAAACATAAGTCCAAGCTCTGCCAGAACTACCTCAGAAAAAAAAGAACAAGATGGTCAGCTTGAAAACATGGAGTGGCAGCACAGTCTCCAGACTTAAACCCCATCCAGCTGATTTGTGATGAAGTGAAAACCAAAGCAAACCTACAAGTGCCAACATTTATGTGACGTTCTGCAGCAGATTTGTGAAGAACTGTCTGAAGAATATTTGATGTCTATTGTAGAAAGAATGTCACGAGTGTGCTCAGCTGTTATATCTGACAAAGATGCTACTTGTGTCCAAATTGATCCCATGAATTTTCCCATCATTTTCAATAAGTGGAAAAATTGGGGTGCTCTAAAACTTTTGACCAGTATATCTATATCTAGATCAGTAAATCTATACACTGTGTGTTGTAATATTACAGTGGTGCTTCAAAAAGTTTGTGAACCCTTTAGAATGTTCTGTATTCCTGCATAAATATGACCTAAAACATCATCAGATTTTCACACAAGTCCTAAAAGTAGATAAAGAGAACCCAGTTAAACAAATGGGATAAAAATATTAGACTTGCTCATTTATTTATTGAGGAAAATGATCCAATATGACATATTTGTGAAAGGCAAAAGTATGTGAACCTCTAGGATTAGCTGTTAATTTAAAGGTGAAATTAGAGTCAGGTGTTTTCAATCAATGTGATGACAATCAGGTGTGAGTGGGAACCCTGTTTTATTTAAAGAACAGTGATCTAGCAAAGTCTTCACACCACATGTTTCTGGAAGTGTATCTTGGCACAAACAAAGGAGATTTCTGAGGACCACAGAAAAAGAGTTGTTGATGCTCTTCAGGCTGGAAAAGGTTACAAAACCATCTCTAAAGAGTTTGGACTCCACCAATCCACAGTCAGACAGATTGTGTACAAATGGAGGAAATTCAAAACCATTGTTACCCTCCTCAGGAGTGGTCGACCAACAAAGATCACTCCAAGAGCAAGGCGTGTAATAGTCAGTGAGGTCACAAAGGACTCCAGGGTAACTTCTAAGCAACTGAAGGCCTCTCTCACATTGGCTAATGTTAATGTTCAGAGTCCACCATCAGGAGAACACTGAACAACAATGGTGTGCATGGCAGGGTTGTAAGGAGAAAGCCACTGCTCTCCAGTTTGCTAAATTCAACTCAACTTTATTTATATAGCACTTTAAAAGCGAAGTCAGCTGAGCCAAAGTATTGCACAGCAGAAACAGAACCAAAATCTAAAAAACGATCAAAAACAGAAACAAGGGAAAAACACACAAAGTAAAAAACAGTAAAATGCAACCCTTCAATACAAGTAATAGAAATAGACAAAAAAACAAAAAAAACATAAAAACTACTAAAATACTAATAAAATAAAAATAAAAGTCTCATCACATGGACAAGCCAGAAGACTATTGGAAGAATGTTTTGTGGACAGATGAGACCAAAATAGAACTTTTTGGCTTAAATGAAAAGTGTTATGTTTGGAGAAAGGTAAACACTGCATTCCAGCATAAGACCCTTATCCCATCTGTGAAACATGGTGGTGGTAGTATCATGGTTTGGGCCTGTTTTGCTGAATCTGGGCCAGGACGGCTTGCCATCATTGATGGAACAATTAATTCTGAATTATTTCAGAGAATTTTAAAGATAATGTCAGAACATCTGTCCATGAACTGAATCTCAAGAGAAGGTGGGTCATGCAGCAAGACAACAACCCTAAACACACAAGTTGTTCTACCAAAGAATGGTTAAAGAACAGTTAACAGAAACTTTTAGTTGAAGTTATTGCTGCAAAGGGGGATCACACCACAAATCTGCTATCACAAAAGTACTGAATGAGTTTTATATTAGTAATTTAATAATGAGTGTAAGAATCAAGGGGTTAAATCAGGCCAAA
>BRDA01038543.1:10684-18715 GCA_036984385.1 Crenuchus spilurus
GGGTAGATGGCGCTCTCTCTATATCACTCTCACATTGCAATGTCCGCTGGCTCAGGCATCTACTGATTGGTCCATTCGGAGCTGGGAATCCTACGCTTTCCTCCGAGCACGTTGGCTCCCCAGTGACGGTGTATCAGAGGTAGTTCAAAAAGAGGCAGTGGCTGGCATCACACGCAATGGCTTGTCTTCACCCTCCTAGAGTCAGGGACAGTGCAAAATGATGAGGAGAGCCCCCTAGCAGATGGGATGGATTAATTGGCTACTACTACTACTACATTGGGAAGGGGAGAAAATTGGCAAAAAAAAAAAAACCTCTTTATAATACCTTGATTTCAGAAGAAACATTGAATGAGCAGCCATTCTAATATGGGGGCAGCCATGGCCTAGTGGTAAGGATCTGGTCTTGTAACCAGAAGGTCGCTGGTTCGATCCCCAGACAGGACATGACTGATGTGCCCTTGAGCAAGGCACCTAACCCCTAACTGCTCCCAGGCACCAGTGGATAAGGGCTGCCCACCACTTTGGGCACTAATTCTCACAGCCTAGTGTGTGTGTATTTCACAGAGGTCAAATTCCGTTGTGTGAAAAATCACATTACCAAATTGGGGAATCTTAATCTCTCTTAATTTTAATATGTTTGTCCATGTAGTGTAGTTTTCACCGTCTGCCTTTATTCTCTCTATTCTTTAGCTTAACATAACGTGTATTTTTGCATTAGCAAGCATTTTGATGCTACTTATATTAATAAGAACGTACTGTCACTGAATCATTATAAACTCATAAAATATTATTATTATTAATAATATAGTAATAATAATATATAAATATATAAAAAATATATAAATATATTATTATTATTAATAATAATAATAATAATAATAATAATAACATAATTAATATATTAATAATTATAATAATATATTAATATAGTAATAATAATATATAAATATATAAAAATATATAAAAAAATATATAAATATATTAATAATAATAATAATAATAATAATTACTGAACAGAATTAGAACAATAGTTGAACAATAAGGGCTCATGTGGTTAATATACCCCTAATATTTTCAACAACTTCTTTATTGCAAACACACCAGATCCTGACAGTGAATGGCAAATCCTTCCAGGTACAAACCCATATCAACATATACAGCCATATACATGCTGCCCAACACAGCACAAATAAATGTGCATCAGCAGCACAGACTGTCACAAAGCCTTACGTGAAGAATCTCTGTGGACAAAGTAATAACACAGCATTGTAGCATTGCCATAATCAGTTCACACTGTCATTGTCGCTGACTGCTAAACAAACTCACTAGCTTGGATCATGTCATCAGTATACTGTACTGTATGTTGCATGAAAGATGGAGAATAACTGTAAGATAATTCACAGTCATAACAGATTATGACCACCTACCTAATAGTGGGAATAACCACCCTTGGCTTGGAGTGTTTTCTCAATGGTGGTCCTTGACACTTTCCTCACTGCTCCTGCTTCATTAACTGTTGATGGGGGCCCAGGTATGTGAGGTATCTTCTGGACTCTGTTCTACACTAACTAGCTAGGGATGCTTCCTTGGTAAACAGCAAAGTCCTTTTGTAAGTCACTCTGGACAAGAACATCTGCTAAATGCCTCAAATGTAAATGTTAGTGATGCTGTGAATTTTTTAATGGTGTTTTTATGGCATGGTGCAGTTATTAAACCAAACCCACAAAAATGATGGCAAAATGTGTGCTCACGGATTTGTAACAGCACTGTTCATTAACATACTGCCTGGGGGAAAACCAGCAATAATGTTGGTGTGTCTCTATAGACATTCAGGGTTTTGTAAAGCTGGACTGATGCATTATGGGATTTTATAGCTCTTCTTCAAGAGCTGATGTCAGCATTTTCTTTGGTGTGAGCTCTGTGCTTACTGTGCCATTCTATGTCATTTCAAACTCACAATAGCTCGTCTTCCACAGAACTTTGCCCTGAATAGACTCCATTCAGCTTCCATCAGCTGCCAGCTCCTCTGGATCCCAACAAGAGTCATCTGACAATCAGAGAGAATCAATAACTCTCAATGAGAGAAACCAAGGCAGTATGTTATGGCAGGGGGAAGCACAGAGTGACAACTAAAGAAGTTGGCTTATCAAATAGGACATCACTTCTCATAATGATTCATAACAAGTCTCGCTGCAGTGACAGAAGGCCTGGTTCAGGGAGCTGAATGGAGAATAGGGGATTGCTTCACTCTATTGTTTGTGGAATTCTAGAGGCAGCTGTCCTGCCTGGCTACAATAGCCTGGCTGAAGATAGTAATCTTTAACCCAGTACTTAAGGAAATGAAAACCTCTATTTCTAGGCAACTGGTGCTCCTTCTTAACCAATTAATGAGGAGCTTTCTCTGACTGCGGAGGATGGAGTAGAGTAAAAGAAGCTTAAAGGCATGGTCTTAAAACAAGACATTGTTTGTTGTGACACTAGTAAGAGCATAAAAACAAATAAACCGAGAAGATAATGTACACACAAGTTCCTTAAATTGTCAAAAGGTTCCTACACGGTTCTTGTTTAATAAGTATGGTTCTCGATTAAAATGTTAATAAGTGAAGGGTTTTAGTTCAAATTGAACTACAGACCATTTTTCATTATTTTTTTTTTGGGGGGGAGTGAGGTTTACACATACAAGAAATCTCAGTGCTATATTATGATTCATATCACATTTATTAGAGAAATAAACATGTGTTTTGTGTTATATGTTAAAAACACCCTGTGATGAATGAAAATGAAAAGTATGATATTATGTGAAGCTTCTTTAAACATCTTACATCTCATTTACAAAAAGTACAATCCATGGAAAGTTATTTTCCCTATGATATTGCTCCCAATAACCTTTTCTGATGTATTTATTTTTAAGGTTGTATTTCGGGAAATGTCATATCTACCAAACATAGATAAGTGTAAAAGTGTTTATCCAAGATCAGTTTTGGTCTTAATTTGATTACAGTTAATATTACATCCAAAATTATTAATGGACGTAGATATGAAATATGTAACATATTTTTATTGTTATTTCCTAGAGTTGTCATGATACCAGAATTTTCAATACTGATACCAAATGTAGTATCAGGGTACTCAATATCAAGTTACTGTGGCTGTATATAAACTATAAACATGTACTACTGTCACCACTAAGCGTTTATTTGATAGAACAGACCCATTTCTACATTTGTACAGTTTAACGTGTGTGATCTTTTTAAGTTAAGTTTAAGTTAACTCTTCAGCTAACAAAATACAGGTTACATTGGTGCAACTTATTTGTTGTAGAAAGTATTGACAGAGTGTATTCATAGCAAAATTTGAGTACTGAAATATTTCAATCCTTTTTAACTCTTAGTGCAACTCCATTATTTACAGTGGGACCTCGGTTATCATGTGCCCAGGTTATCGTACAATTCTGTTATTGTCAACTTTTTGGGGGGAAATCTGGTTCCAGTTATCATTCATCCACCCAGTTTTCATCGATGTGCCCACGTGATTCGCGACCAATTTTGTGAAAAACAGCATCCACCCACACGTTCGTCATTCATTCTGGCTTTGTTTCTCAGTGATAATGCTCAAAACAAACTAAAACACATCACACTAAAGCAACAGCCCCCAGCTCTACCGACTGAAAATGGGTGTGAAAACAAATAGCAGCCGAGAACCCCAAGAACAGGTGTACAAAACAAAAGCGGTGGCTGGACCACACCGGCACACTCTAAAACAGAGCATAAACCTGTAAGAGTGATGCTAAATGTTCATTTATCCATTTCATTAGTCTTTTGTATTTATTTCTCATTGTGTTCTGCATGTAAAACTGTAGTTATTCTATATAAAATGTATTTTGGAGTGTCTGGAACAGATTAATTGGAGTTACGTTATTTCTTATGGGAAATATTGCTTCAGTTATCGTTTGTTTCTGTTATGATCAGGCACTTTAGAACAGATTAATGATGAAAACCAAGGATCCACTGTACACTGCTGGGAGTAGGTTTCAAACATACTGTAAATCTAAATAATATATTGTCATTAAAAACAGAAATAACATTGCAGAGAAAATGACGTTCTATGTTTAAAGCATTTTTAATGAAACTCTTCATATTGCTGCTGCCACATGCTGTCACTTTATTTAAGCATAGCAGCTACTCTTTATATTAAGTGAATATGATAAATGGGCCAATAGAAATGCTCTCTATATGTGACCTTAAATTAAAAGCTGAGCATGTCTTTGTCTTCTCCTGTAAAGTTACCATTCTGGAAATACATTTTTAACACAGATGATATGTAACATATTTAAATAAAAGAGGAATTTCTTCTGCCTGGCTGATCTTATGCTTCGAGGAGACCATAAATGATGCTGACATCATCTCAATTGTAAAAAAAGTGAAAATCTGCTAAAGTCAGTGGTAACTGGATGGAAAGGATTTAGTCTTTGCTCCACACTGGATTACAGCAGATGCTTTCCATTCAGACTCACAAGTCCTATTCACAAAGTATGAACTGTGTCCTTCTTGACCCAGGGGCAATTATGGATTTACACAAGGGTCATCTCTCTCTCTCTCTCTCTCTCTCTCTCACACACACACACACACACATACACACACACACACACACACACACACAGGCTCTGTGCCTCTGTGTTTTGCAGGTAGTACAGTGAAGCTGAGCCTCCACCTCAGAGTGATTGATTAAGTGCTGGTCAGATCAGCGACAGGACAACTGAGCATGAGAGCTGGTCATCCATCATCGTGAAGGCTGATGCCAGTGCACCGCTCACCAGACGAATGGATGCTGAAGCATGAAGGAGAGAAAGCGAGGGGGGGAAAGGCACTGTTTTTCACATTCTCTTACTTCATACACACACACACACACACACACTCCCTCCCACTCATTCCACACATTCTGATGAACTACAGGAATCCCTCATTAGAAAATGATGTTCAGACCAACTCAGTACTGTGTTCCTCATAGTGCATTATACATGAGGAACATGTTCCATCCGTTCAGTCTGTGGGTACAAGTATGACTGTGTGTGTATGTTTGTGTCCGTCTTTGTTTCTATCTCGTGGTGGGGACCAAAAATCCTCATAAGGAAGTAAAATTTGTAGATGTGGGGGCATCATATTGTTCCACATCAGTGAAACATGCAGTGAAACATTCTATTCTAAGAAATAAATCTACCTTTTTTGTATAAACTGAGAAAAAGACAGCTCTCTGGGAGTTTGGTTTAGGTCTAGGTGTAAGATTGCTCATTTACAGTAATACAAGGGTCTAAGAAACATCCCCACAAATGCAGCAATACAGACACAGTGTGTGTTAGTGTATGTATGCATCTGTGTGCATGCACTGCTTGCCTCTATGTGTGGGTGTGCAGTCTTGTTTTTGTGTCTGACAGGAATGCAGTTAAAATTGTTGAACTGGGAACATTTTTCGGGTCCTCACATAGAACTCAGAACAGTCAAAAGACTGTCTTTTGTTTTTTGAGGTTAGGTTTAAGGTTTAGATGTACTATTATTCTGCTACAGTGTTATATAAAGACAACGGAATGTCCTCGTCAATACATTAATACCAAACATAAGTGTGTTTGTGTGTGCATCTTTGAGGGCGCATGTGTATGATCAAGGCAGAGGAGGAATACCAGGCAATTCCTGTGAGACTCTGTTTACACACACACACACACACACACACACACACACACACACACACACACACACACACACACACACCTACACACACACGGAGAGAGAGAGAGAGAGAGAGAAGGGGAAGTCATGAGCCAATAAGACATAGTGGAGCCCCTATCAAACCTCCCAGAGCCTGTGCTGACCCCATGAAAAACAGCCTGGTCAGCTTTGTGTCCTGAAGCTTATTATATACCCATACACACAGTCATAAAAGTGCAAAATCACACACACACACACACACACACACACACACACACACACACACACACACACAAATGTTGTATATCAGAATGGACCTGTGGCAACACTGCTTAAAGGCTTAGCCCAGTACTAGCCCTGTATTTTATCTCAGCTGAAGTATTTGCTGTGTAAGGACTTAAAAATGCCCAGCTGTGATTCAGTGAATTAAGGATGGTGATTCAACTCTGCTGCTTTTGGAATATTAGAATCACTTATAACAATACTGATTAAAATACTCACTATTTTTGATTTGAGGTGAAAAATAACATTGGTATATTATTCCTATTTTCTTAATAATAGGGATGCACAATATACTGGAGGCAAATATTACAAAGTATTTGCTGCTATACACTGAATATTTTCACTGTAAATTACCAGTAACATTATTTTACAGGATATATACTGTTATTTTTTTTTCAGTAAAATACACTGTTTTACTGTATATTGAGCTGCAGTATACAGTGGTGCTCAAAAGTTTGCAAATGCATTACAATTTTCTATATTTCTGCATAAATATTACATAAAACATCATCAGAAGTCCTAAAACTAGATCAAGAGAACCCAGTTAAACAAATTAGATAAAAATATTGTTTCTATTTATTTTCTGAGGAAAATGAAATAATACGACATATTTGTGAGTGGTAAAAGTATGTGAACCTTTGCTTTCAGTATGTGGTGTGACCCCCCCTTTGCAGCAATAACTGCAACTAAATGTTTCCGGTAACTGTTCTTTGGAAGGAAGGAAGGAAGGAACGTTACACTTATATAGCGCCTTTCTAGATACCCAAGGGCGCTTTACAATCAACACACTCCATTTACACACACTCAACCACAAACACCGGTGAGAAGCGGCAGCCTAATTGCGCACAGCGTACTCTCAACCGGAAGCGACCGTCCACCTGGAGGACTGCATCGAGCACTAGGGGGATCACCCAGGACAGAGTGCCAACCATATCTGGGCATACATACATACATACACAGACATACACATTCATACACACCAGGGTAATTTTTTTTAGAGTAGCCAATTCACCTGATCTCCATGTTTTTTTTTTTTTTTTGGACTGTGGGAGGAAACCGGAGACCCCGGAGGAAACCCACGCGGACACGGGGAGAACATGGAAACTCCGCTCAGATGCGGACTCGAACCCAAGACCTCAGTGCTGAGAGGCGAACGTGCTAACCACTAAGCCACCGTGCCGCCCATCTTTGGCAGAACGATTTGTGTTCTTAGGGTCTTTTTCTTGCTGCATGACCCACCTTCTCTTGAGATTCATTCTCTGATATAATTCAGAATTCATGGCCCAAACCATGATACTACCACCACCATGTTTCAGAGATGGGATAAGGTTCTTATGCTGGAATGCAGTGTTTTCCTTTCTTTAAACATAACACTTTTTATTCTCATCCAATCACAAAACATGCTTCCAATAGTCTTCTGGCTTGTCCACGTAATCTTTAGCAAACTGCAGATGAGCAGCAATGTTCTATTTGGAGAGAAGTGACTTTCTCCTTGCAACCCTGCCATGCACACCATTGTTGTTCAGTGTTCTCCTGATGCTGGACTCATTAACATTAACATTAGCCAATATGAGAGAGGCCTTCAGTTGATCAGAAGTTACCCTGGGACACTTTGTGACGTCGCTGACTATTACATGTCTTGCTCTTGGAGTGATCTTTGTTGGTGATCACTCCTGGAGAGGGTAACAGTGGTGCTGAATTTCCTCCATTCGTACACAATCTGTCTGACTGTGGATTGTAACCTTTTCCAGCCTGATGAGCATCAACAACTCTTTTTCTGAGGTCCTCAGAAATCTCATTTGTTTGTGCCATAAAACAGGATGCCCACTCACACCTGATTGTCATCCAGGTGATTGAAAACAACTGACTCTAATTTCACCTTCAAATTAACTGCTAATCCTAGAGGTTCACATACTTTTTCCTCTGATAAATATGTAATATTGGATCATTTTCCTCAATAAATATACAAACCGGATTCCAAAAAAGTTGGGACACTAAACAAATTGTGAATAAAAACTGAATGCAATGATGTGGAGATGGCAAATGTCAA
>BRDA01038544.1:0-11181 GCA_036984385.1 Crenuchus spilurus
ATTCAGTTTTTATTCACAATTTGTTTAGTGTCCCAACTTTTTTGGAATCTGGTTTGTAAATAAATGGGGAAATATTGTATTGCACGTACACATATTGCACAAAAATGATGATGAGTTGGGATATTGCACATAGTAAAGCACCAAAGTAGTAATGAGAGGAAAGTTAAGATAAATAAATAGTAAACTACAGTCTACTGAGAGTATAACTTGTGTTATACAGTCTGATGGCGTGTGGAAGAAAGGACCTGTGGTATCTCTCCTTCATGCACCATGGGTGCCGCAGCCTGGCACTGAAGGAGCTGCCCAGTGCTGACAGAGTGATGCATGGGGTGGGACGGGTTTTCCAGCATGTGATTAAACTTAGTCCTCACTCTCCTGTCTCCCACCACCTCCACTGGGTCAAGAGGACACACCAGGACAGAGCTGGACTTCCTGATGATCTTTTTCAGTCTCTTCCTGTCAGCAGTGGAGATACTGCTGCAAAAGCAGACCACTCCATAAAAGATGGCTGATGCCAATACAGCATCAAAGAAAGTTCTCAGGAGTGTCCCCCGCACGCCAAAGGACCGGAGTCTCCTCAGTAGATACAGTCTGCTCAGACCTTTTTGTAGAGAGCAGCTGTGTTATCAGTCCAGTCCAACTTGTAATTGAGGTGAACACCCAGGACCTCACTATCTCAGTGTCTGAGCCCTGGGTGTTCACAGGCACCGGAGGAGAGTGTTTGGTCCTGCAGAAGTCAACCACCAGTTCTTTAGATTTATATGCATATATTTAATCTGCAGGCAGTTCTTCTGGCACCATTTCACAAAGTCCTGCGTCAGTTCTCTTTACTCTCTATCATCATCATCATCACTGATGAGGCCAACGATAGCAGAGTCATCTGAGAACTTTTGCAGGTGGCAGCTGGCAGAGCTGTACTTTAAGTCAGCAGTGTAGAGGGTGAACAAGAAAGGAGCAAGAACTGTTCCCTGTGGAACCCCCGTGCTGCAGACAGTCATGTCAGACTGATAGCCCCGTGTCCTCACATACTGTGGACGGTTTGTGAGGTAGTCCAGAATCCAGGTGGTTAGGTGATGGTTCAAACCTGTGCATTCTAGCTTGTCCTTCAGGAGCATGGGTTGGATTCTCACAGTGCTCCCAGCATATATATATATATATATATATATATATATATATATATAATTATAATAAAGCAGCAGATATAGATATACAATATTGACAGGAAATAAATAAAGAACTTCTCTTTTTAATAATAAGTTGATATCTGCAGCTTTATTAGACACGTCTGTCTGATCATCAGCCCACTTCAGGCTGTTTTATTGAAACATGACTGGAATAATCTGTTCTGAAACACAGCTGTCAGTTATTTTGGTGGCCAGTTTTAAAGGCCAGCTGTGCTCGTCCTCTAAACTGCACAAATATTGCTTTTGATTGTGGTCAGATGGGTTGCCAGTGTGGCACAGATAACTGTGTATTGTGTAAACGTCATGCCTCATTATGTATCATCACAATAATGCTAAATAAATATATGTTCATTTTGAGATGCTTGGTGAAGATGATGCTGTAAGTTACAGTTTGGTACTTTGTGAAGCTCTCTGCTCTTTATACAGTCATTGAATTTTAGGTCAGTGACTCTCAGGACCTCCTTCATAGAAAAACTTACACATGATAAAATGTTAATGCTCTTTCTCAAATGTCAGAGGATTGAGGATGCTCCACTCTCTCCCCCTCTATCTATCCATCTCTTGCTCTCTCTCACTCACTCACATTATATATATATATATATATATATGTACGTCTATTAGAATTAATCACTAAAGCAAAGCCCTGACCTTCATCCAATCTCTCATCATCAGAATACAGCCAAACTCCTCTCACTACCAGCACAGACACACACACTCACACAGGGAGAGAAAGATAAGACCGAGAGTCTCTTGCAGCCAAAAAGCACACTGGCATTAGTCAGCAGAAAGGGCATCATGAGATCCCAGGTGCCAACCAACACACACATTCACTTCTGGTGTGAGGTGATGTGTTCTGCAAACACACATACATACACACACCCCACAGCCTAGCCACTTCACTAAAACCACCTCCTTGTATCTACACTCGCCCGTTTTATCAGCTCCACCGAGCATACAGGTGCACTGTGTAGTTCTACAATTACAGACTGTAGTCCATCTGTTTCTCTGTATACTTTGTAAGCCCTGTTGTTCACCTCTTCATCAGACGTGAATCTCCATCTCCTTTTGGCTTATTTCAGGAGAGACGGAAAACTGTAAGCACCAATTTTACAGCTGATGGTTGACTTTTGAAAATTTTCTTGGTACACAAATTAATGATGTTTCCACTCAGGCTAGTAAAGGTGAATACTTCCTTAAGAGTACTGGTTCACATCATGTCTGCAGATGTCCAAATGCATCTGAAACCAATTACTGCTCGTCTTTCACGCAGATTATAAGTGAGGCGGCCATTTTTGTTGCACTGCAGTCATAAATGAACTGATGTAACACTAATGTAAGTTCACACCTGCACAGCGGTTACTCTGGAGACAGTGACCTAGTACATCACCTAGTGACCTAGATAAGACATCACGGCCAACAGACATTTTAATAGAACTAAAGTGCAGAGCATTTTTGACTCATCCTCATCCTCACTTGTCTAGTTTTTCTTGCACTCAAAGTTCAAGTCAAGTGAATAGTGAAGAACATGAAATGGCACAAAGTGGTGCAATGCACTTTTAACACAAGTAACAAGTGTTCTTTAAGGGAACAAGCTTTGAAAGCTGATTGCAAACAGTTTCTACAGGTGTCCAACTTCAGCTGATTACTTCCAAATCCTCTGTGTGTATAAAAGCAGAGCTGGAACAGATTGTGTTATTGCACTCTCTCGGGCAGGACTTAGACAATACTGCACTGCAGGATGTAGTATATTACTATCTTAATGGAGAGAAAAAGTAATCAATAAAGCTCAGACAGACAGACTATTATAGCCCTTAAAAGTGAAACTCTCCTTTAGAGAAGACACAATGTGTCCGTGAAGACAGCTTCCTGGACAGAACTAGACAGATGGGTGAAAGCAAAGCAACCAGTAAGTGCCATACATTTGTAGGAACTTCTGCAACAGGGCTGGGAAGGTCTGGTTTCCAGTCTTATACCTGCGTGAGCTACAAAAGGTGGAGACTTTGATGAATGAATGATTTATCTCTGACCCTTCTCTACACCATAGAACCCAACACAGCACTGTGTGATATAGCTTTTACCCCAGAGAAGATACATTTTCTGACTGGCTGGCAGGTGTGTATTCATTCTGTATAACGAGACACCTATGTTCTAGACCAGGAATACTCATTGTGCGGCTCGCCGTGCTTTATTGGTGGCTCTCGTGACCAGTTACGAAAGTACGCCAGCACTGCCAAAGTTTAAAAGCATAGTACAGAGACATATACTGTAATGCGCTCTATATTTCAAGCACTTGCCCTCTCATTTTGCCTCAATTAAAGTTGGTTCCAAATGGGGGATACTGTGGAAACTGGCAACACAGGCATTGTTTCCAACAGCAGGCTGCACAAGACTCTGCTGTTGCCAGGTTCACGGTTTAACACTTACAAAAGAACTAATAAAACACTCATGTTACCATATTATTAATGACTTTAAGATAAATAGCAAAAATCATAATAAATCCCTTATAAACAAAATACTAAGTCGTACACTCGTACACAGTTGTTTTGCCATTCGCTTCAAACGTGTGGCAGATATATTCTGGGCTAGTTTAAGCTTCTAAAGGGCGGGTTTTAGACTGATTTTAGGCTGGATATTTTAGTTGGACCTGGCAACCCTGCAGCATAAGCTAGCTAGAGCAATATATGCAGTGCGCAAAGGTTTAGTCCATAGGTTGGTTGTTTTGTTTTTTTTTCATTATTTGAGTGACTTGGGGTGATATTGTGGCTCTCTCCTTGACTTTGATCTATCAATATGGCTCTTTTGAAAAAAATAGTGAGGATTAAAATAGTTTGAATGGCAATCACAGCAATCACAGTAAATATCCAATGATTGACCGACTACAATAGTCAATAACAGATTTACAACAATGAACAATTTTATGATATTTATAGCGAGATAACAGCCTTCAAAAATCATTGGACTATGACTTAAGGGACTTTGGAGAGGAAATTCTGCTATTCATTTTGCTTCTGCCTTATCCATTCATTGCATATAATGTGACACCTCGGTGGCTAACATTTCACCCTTCAGCTGAGACTGGCTTATTCTGTGAAGAGTCTGCCCTTTCTGTGTAGCTTTCCACCACTGGAGGCAGGCTCCTTTCCACTGATTTGCTAGTGTTGATCATCAGCTGTTATTGCTCTCAGCTGTGACTGGTCAATTTAACAGCTCTGCATTACGTGATGGCTGTGGAAATTATTGACTTTGGCTGCACAGGTCAGACTCTGCCAGTAACAGTGTTAATATGCTCAAGGGCTTTTTAAAAGTCTCTGAAGTTTCCAGCCTCTGGCCTTTCTTCCGTTTCATCCTGAGGCCAGACACTGCAATTTTTTCAGACTTGTGTGTATGTGTTGACCACAAGGAGTCTGCCAGTAATCCCAGCAAGGCTCCATCCCTCCAGGAACCTCATTCCCCATCAACCTCAAGTTCTTTTGTCTTTTTGGCAATATTTGCCTGGTTTGTCTGAATCATATTGTGCAGTGAGAATCACCTTCCTCCAGTTCATTCTGTTTGGAGCTCTACCATCACATTCTCAGTGCTGCAGTGTATGATCGCTTTCACTACTGTAGGGATGGTTTGGATCCCAGTTGTTGAACTTTTAAAAGTTTAACTTTTAATTTGCATTTTTGTTTTTCAGCATCACTATTTTGCCTCATTGGAGTCCAGACCAGTGGTTTAAGCTCCAGGTTCTTCATTAAAATGGAGCAATCCAGGGGGAAATTCTCCACTCTCCCTTTCCATCTGGATAGCTGGATATACCAGCACAACCACATACATATTTTAAATAGTTTATTTTTTACATAAAAATTCAAATGTTATTTCAGAGGCTAATCCAATCTAATTTTTACAAGCTATCTGCAGACCATGTACACAACATATTTGCTTGCCAAAGACAACCAAAGATTATAGCAATTACTTTACAGTTATAACTGTATGAACTCAGCACATCAGATAAATGGTCATTTTAAAGTAGAACAATGGTCCTTATAGGTATCAAAACAGCCAAATCCCACAATTGCATCAATTTTTATAATATCATTAAACCGCTGAATTTGATGGTATTTTAATAAAATTAAAAAAACACTTATATAACTCTAGAAACAAAACTAAGCATACCCCAAAACCTTAAAGGGTCTACTTTTCAAATATATATATCTTGAATCAAAATTTATTTTTAGATTATTGTGAGAGGAGCTTAAATAAGCAGAGACACATTTGTGAGAGTGAGATTTTCCCACCAAAAGACGTGATCTGTCATTCATATGATAATGACATGGTAATTCCGGACATTCCATTGGTGGATTTCAGTGACAAAGAATCTGTGTAATTTTAATTGAATAAAGACCTCTCGGCTGAGACAATCCTGAACAAAAGACCTCTCACATGAGTGTTCACAGCTATCTCATAAGTATTCAGAGTAGGGTTAGTGGCTGAGGAAAACAGAGTGTCACCTCACATTAGTTAAGCTTTAGAAATAAAACCACATACAATGTCTAAAAACTGTAATGAGCAGTGTGTAGCCAACACCTCTGTTTATTCAGTTCTGAGCTCAAAAGTCTTGGCTAGAAATGTTTAGAGTATTTTTCACAATATATCAGCACAACTGAAAACAGGTTTTTGGAAAGTCTAAGTTTAGAGCAGATTTAATCAGAATATAGATTTATGACACTCTTACTGTTTTGACTCTATTGTTGCTGAGTTTGTGCTGAACAAAAGCCTGTGTAACACTTAACAAATAACTTTAGATGGGTGTAATTTGTGAAAAGTCAGGGCATGACAGACTACATCAGAGTATCTGAAATACCCTCAGACTCCAGAGGGTTAATCATCACAATATCAGGAACATTGGGTACATTCATGGTTAGACAAAAAAAAACAAAAAACATTTGAACTCAATGATGTACAAAATCTCTGATCTGAGTTTGAGATGTTGAACGTAGTTCTTTAATTATAACATTTCACCTCAGTAACCAAAAAGAAACAAGTTTTAAGACATTCAGTTTAATAAAACACAGTCTGGACCAACCCCACACACAACCTCTTTCCTGCTGAAAAATGAAAACAGTGGGCTTGATTAGTCTGCAGTGTGTCCGTTATGACTGTGCAGAAAGAAGATGATGAATGTAAATGCACGTCCACACACGCTGAATAGGAAAAGTTTGAAAAGTTCTTCATTTTTAATCGAATAAAGAATGACAATCAGGTCAGCCGGCGGATCACACTCGCAGAATGATAATGAACCTCTTTTCTTCCTCCTTCTCTCCCTCCCTCGCTCTTTGTCTTTTCCTTTTCCTTCATTCTGGCACTCACGGCACTTCCCCTCATTCTCTTCAGCCGTAGAAAATCCTTCACTCCCCCTTTTCCTCCTCCTCCTCCCCTCTGTGGGTGGTCATGCTATCTTCAACAGGTTCCTTTAATCTCATTATCCTATTGTCTAATTATCCCAGCCATGCAGTGAAAGCACAGACACTGCACTAATGACTGGTTTAAAAGCATAAACCCAGTTAACCTTACAACACACACAGCAACCAGCTTCATACAGCATCTGATTATGTTTGTGTTTGTGTTATAGTTTGTACTTAAAGGCATGTGTAAGTTTGTGCACCCCTGGTTAAATGACGTGTGTTCAATTTCTACATTAACCCAAACCCCAATTTTTTCCAGCTGTTTCTGTGTACTCACCGCATCTCAGTATTGGGAGTTTTGGGTTATTTGGGCCCAATATTTTGGATTTTGCGTTTATATACCACATTAGAAATGTTCACCATGCTAATTTTTGATATCTTTTTGGTATCTGAAACCAAACACAATGAAACATTTGGCCGAATACTGAACACGGTTCTTCATTTCCATAAATGATTATAAAATTAGTAACTAAATTATTCCCCAAAATAAGTCTTGTAGTTAGTCAGGAGTGAATGTCTGTATTTTAGTAAGCTGGTTTGACATCATTAGGTTTAATAACATGAGTTTAACTGATTATTCTTTTATATTTGTATATAAAATAAAGACAATAATATATGAATATGTATGAAGACGCATATATGTTACATTATTACTAATATTTAATAAAATGATGAAAATGTTTAAAATGAATGATGTAACATCACATGGATGTTTTGTGTGTTTAATGTGAGTGTCATTGGCTACAGACACTGAAACACTTCACATTTCTTCTGCTAATTGTGAGACGCTCCCTAACACTGCAGCAGCCGAGCACAAACACAAAGCTAAGTGGCTGTATTCTTTCTTCATCATATCAAGTGTAGTTTAGTAAAGGTTGTGCTTGTAGTTTGTTGTGTTCTTCCATTTCCCCACCAAACTGTAACTGTGCTGGTGCATCTGTTTTGTTAACTGGTGAAGAAAAGCACAATTCTGAATGTCTAAAAAGGTCACAAAGGTCACAAGAACTTAATTGTTAACAATTAAAAGCTGTTCAGTCTGTTCATTTATTTGGCAGAAAGTCTACTTGTTTTCAGTCAAGTAATTTTGGTTGCCACATATTTCATGAATCCCTCTATATAATGTAATGTTACATTACCAACTGGTGGCAACTGGTGTCCATTACCTGGAGTCTCAAACTGGCAAGCAGAGCACACTGTGGGGTCTAGAAGAAGGATGATTCCCACTGTACAAGCAGTTATTTTCAACAACTATTTGAAATTATCAACCACTGTTGGGGCTTTTATTTGACTGATTTATTTCTTTTATCTGCAAATAATATATCAGCCACCTATAGAGTCAGGACTTAGACACAAGCAAGATTTTTGCAGGGAAATAATTTTTATTGTATGTTTTATTTTTTATTTTATGACTTTACGATTGTAGTCCTGTGTGTGTGTGTGTGTGTGTGTGTGTGTGTGTGTGTGTGTGTGTATTAGACGCGTGTGATAGTTGTGTTGTAACAGTGAAAAATGCAGGCAAAACAGCTAAAAAGCAGTTAAAAATAACTATGTAGGGCTGAGATAGAAAGTCTTTATAAAAACCTTTTTGTGTGGTTAGTCTTTAAAAAGACTGTTTTTAATGGATAAGAGTTTAGATGGATCACAGCGAGAACATAAAGAACTTGAGGAGAGAACTAGAATGAATGGGCTACCATTTGTCGGATGTAAGCATATGATATATTAGTACTGACATCATGTTGGTTCAGAATACTGCTCTCTGATTGGTGGATTTGAAATGAAACTCTGTGGTTGATTTGTTTGTGTTATAATAATCCAGCTGCTTACATTTCAAAGGGGGCGGGCATTCGCTGCATCTCCCGACCTATGAACGCACCCTCCACCCCGGTTGAGATAAACCCCCCTGGTTTAAGATAAAAAATGAAGCTACATACAACTATTTACAACAAAAAGCAGGAGGTTCCTCTTTTGTTTTGGCAGGTTCTGCTGGCTCCCTCACGGGCATATCACGGGTAACAAACGTGTAAATGTGATTTTTATATTACATTTAAATTAAAATTACATTTTATTTGCTATATTCATATACAAACTAGCATCACGGTTTAAGTGGCTTTGATGGCAATGCTCATGTAACAATGTTTTTATATTGTGATGTCTTGTGCCAGTCATCTGACTCCGTATTTGATCGATCGATCAGCTCTTTGTCCTACTTTTCTGTTTTCTGTTTCTCTTTTCTGAACTTCTGAAGACTGCAGATATAAAACAATCTGACAGCTGAACTGCTGTAGGCTCAAGTTCAGACTATTTTTACAGTTTAGACAAACACGTATGGACGTGGTGATGGAATATGGACTTGGACTGGGGAGCAAAACGTTTACATATAGCAACTCCCTCAGCCACAACATTAATACCACTCACATATAAGAGTGATTATCTCCTAACAGTCATACATCTGAGAGTCTGTGATAAACAGAAAGAGAACAGTTGACACTCACAGACGACATGCTGGATGCTGGGAAAACACTGTCACATAAAAATGAACATAGTGAAAAAGGCTTAACTCTCATATTTTATATTCACTAAACACAAACTGACATTTAGAGTTTTGAACAAATTACTATTTAAACAGCATCAACATTAAAACTAAAAAGGCTCGACATGTCACTTTTATACGTTAGCTTACCTTTTAGAATTCAATTATGAACTTGATATTCTCATCTTAACGGATGCTACAGTCTGCACACATGTCGACCTGTCAGCAGTGGACAGTACCTACCAGTAGTGCCCTCCAAATTCACCAGACCCCATTAAGCATCTGTGGGATGTGTTGGAAGACAAGACTTAATCAAGGCATCTAACCCCCTACTGCTCCCTGGGTGCAGTGGAAGAGCTGCCTATTGGTCCAGGTAAGTGTGCTCACTGCCCACTAGCATGTGTGTGTTCACTAGTGTGTGTGTGTGAGTGTGTGTGTGTGTGTGTGTGTGTATGTGTGTGTGTTCACTAGTGTGTGTGTGTGTGTGTGTGTGTGTGTGTGTGTGTGTTCACTTGTGTGTGTGTTCACTAGTGTGTGTGTGTGTGTGTCTGTGTGTGTTCACGAGTGTGTGTGCGTGTGTTCACTAGTGTGTGTGTGTATGTGTTCACTAGTGTGTGTGTGTGTGTGTTCACTAGTGTGTGTGTGCGTGTGTTCACTAGTGTGTGTGTGTTGACTAGAGTGTGTGTGCATGTGTTCACTAGTGTGTGTGCGCGTGTTCACTAGTGTGCGTGTGTGTGTTCACTAGTGTGTGTGTGTGTGTTCACTTATGTGTGTGTGTTCACTAGTGTGTGTGTGTGTGTGTGTGTGTGTGTTCACTAGTGTGTGTGTGTGTGTGTTCACTAGTGTGTATGGGTTAAATGGAGAAGTCAAACTGGTCACTGTCACTTGGTTGCTTTAAATGCCTAACCTTTATTTTCCTTTCTCTGCTTTTAGGGTATATTTCTGCACAATCAGCATCAAGACTCAGAAGATACAGAACATCCTGACCCTGTGATAGGCTACCTCTGTTGTCACATGACCAGGTTGGCCTCACTTTCCGTGTTGCACTACGAGTCATTACAGAATTTGAGATTTGCTACAGAATCAGATTAGATTTGTCTTACAATGTTTATTTCAGCATTTTCTGCTAATCCTGGCCCAACAGCCTTACCGGGCACTGGATCAGCACCATGACTAATTGTAATTGTAATGTAATAATATTGTAATAACGCTGTAATAAACATTAATCCACTTATTATTATGTCAAAACTACAATAAAATGGCCCCAATAACCTCGCTGACCACAAGGAAAGTGACCTTCACAAGCAGGGCAGGAATAAAGCTTGATGGAGGATGAGACGAGCTTGATGAGGACACACACAAGATTGTAGGTCTACCAATAAACAGAGAACCGCTCTCCAGCAGAACTCTGTTAAGATCTATTTTCAGTGAGACAAAGTCTGCTTCTGCATTTTCACCTCAGAGTGATACGCTGCTATTCAGATGAATCAACAACAAGCTGTCTGTTATACCATATGTTTCTCAAATGTTTCTGTATCAACAGTAGTGCGGACAGAACCACCCCCCCACCCCACCCCCGGGGAATGAGCAGATCCTTCAGATTTCATTTGTTTATGTTTTTCTTTATAAAATCATTTGAGATTTCACTGAAACACTTCCAAAGGAATCATAATCGAATCGAACCATTATTAGGTCGGAGTTTTACATCACTGTTTACAAGGATGCCTGGTGAGAATTTGTGTGTGTGTGTGTGTGTGTGTGTGTGTGTGTGGGTGCATGTCTCTGGCTTTCTGAACACACTGCTCGCCTGTTCGTGTTTCGCCAGCTCAACCCTTGGCAGAGAACAGGCGAGTGTGAAGAGAGCTTATGTAGCTCATCCATTATTCAAAGAGAGAGAGAGAGAGAGAGCACCCAGTGCCCACTCAGTGGGCACCACACGGGCACCACCCCAGACAGAGAGAGAGAAAGTGTGTGTGTGTAAGAGAGAGTAAGAGAAATAGAAAAAGAGACAGGGGGAGAAGAG
>BRDA01038547.1:0-32674 GCA_036984385.1 Crenuchus spilurus
ATTTTTGGAGTTTTGTGTGAAATTATGTCAAATTTGCCTTTTTTCCTCTGTTTTTTTGTGTTGTTTCAATACACACAAAGGAAATAAACATGTGTGTAACAAACCGTATAATTGCAGTAATTTTCTGGGAGAAATACTTCATTTTCTGGAAAAAATTCAGGGGTGCCAACACGTTCGGACATGACTGTAAAACATGAGTTTACATTTTTAAATGATGTGCACCAATGTTCTCATTTTTACAGATGCTCTTTTAGTATTACTGATTTTTTTTCCAAAATTGTGAAATTAAAAGCGTTCTTACCTTTGAAATAAAAATAATCTTTTGGTTCATTCATCACTAAAGATTCACACAATGTCATTTTCAAATGCTGTTATACGGTTCTGTTACAATAGTGACCACAGCAAGAAATAAGTTAAAGTTGAGTCAGATATTGTGAGCCCAAAGTAACCACATTGAGGCTGCCACATTTGTCCTTTTATTGGATTTCTTGCTGAACATTAGTTCAGTAAATTATGGCCTGCAAGTACACATTATCATAATACAAGCAGAAGAAATACCAGCATCCATTACACATCTGATCACCCAAAAATCAGCTTGTTTCAAATCAATCTGAACTACATCAGCTAATGACAGATCACAGTATTGACCCTCAACAACATTTGGCAAATTTTTAACAGTGTAAAACACATCAACAGAACGCACCAAATAACATTCAGGTTTTGGCTCAAGGTTGTGAATTTCCCTGATAATGTGATGCATTGTCTTTTGTAACAAAATCAACAGTTGGAGCAAATGTAAACCACACTGCTTAAATACAGAGTAGGAATGTGTCATTGGCAGCACTCATTAATTTGGCACTAATTTTCATGTGCACTTGTTTGTCCTTTGTCATTTTGAATGCTAGGTTTTGATGAGGGGGTTAATTTTTTTCACTATAAATCAATACTGTGAATATATGACTAGATCTAGCCATCTTGCCTTAGTGTTTCAATGAGCTGAGAAAGACCCTAAAACATCCTGTTAGTGTCTGATAAAAGGTTTTCCTTCCTACAGTGCCACCTAAGCTTTACAATACTTATTTTCATCACACAATTGCATTAGGAGATATCAAATTCTAAAACGCGTAGCAGAACTTAAGCCTAATGTTTGGATTTCGAGGAGCATAGATCAATACCATTTATGTCAGGACACAAATACGAGGAAAAGGGCCATTACAAACGGCATTGTTTGGTCTAAATCAGATTAACAGTATCAACTATTTGACATGAAACCTGAAAATGTTTGATTTTCTTCTTGGAAATAGGACCACATGTTCATATCAGATAGAAAGAATGAAAGCCAGCAAAGCAAAACACTGCCAACACCAAGAATAAATCAATACAACATTACAACAGAATGCTCCCATTAAACTTTGAAGGAATTTGTTGGCAATATTTATCTTTCACACTGTAAGGCTAGAGTAGTGCATCACATACAAATATGTGCCCACAGCTCATTGCTAGGCCACCATATAGTGCATACTACGTTTTGGATTGCAATGAAAGGATATATCTTTGCAGTTATTACTCAATGTAAAGCTGACACTCACAAACACTGCGGTATAAAAGATTTAGTGTATATCATTACAAAAGCTAAATTATGATACAAAAACACATATGAAAGATACTGTATTGTAGTAGCAAGCCTGAAAACAGCTTTCAAGCATATAAAAGGGCATGACCATGGATATTTACAGTTGACAGTAGCAAAATATTCAGCACAATGGAATAGACAAAGATAATAATGGAATCTGCAATCAAGAGAGCCAAGTGACACTGCTCACTATTAGAAATTACACAATTAGAAAACAGTCTTGCATCATTAAACCTGAGATTCCCAGAATTAGTCAATCAATCAATCCCTGCAGAGGTTTATATTGTCTCTTAGAGATACACGTCCATGGTCTGCAGGATCATGTGGCGACACAGTGGGCAGTTGTGCTGATAGATGGGCTGGCGCAACAAAATGTTGGTACAGTCCCGACATAAACATAAGTGACGGCAGGGCAAAAGCACAACTGTCTTGGTGCTGTCCTGGCAGATTACACACTTCTTCCTTTCTTCCTGCTCCTGGAGGAGAGTCAGAAGATTATCAGCAGGTGTGGTTTTGGAGCCGTCCTCTGATGGCATCTTCTGCAGGGGTCTATGAGTGCTGGAGCTAGGAAGAGTAGGATCAGCTGCAGGTGGCAGGGCTTGTGGTTGGTCTAAGGGATCATCAACATTTCCCACTTCTCCTTGTCCAGCTTCATCATCGTGAGGCGCTCCCTGCTCATTGTTGACTTGCTGGACATCTCCATCTCCACCTCCTGCCCTCAAAGCTTCCCGTCCTTCAGTTGTCCAGAGGCCAAGGCGGCTGCGGGGCCACGCCAACCTGTGCCTCAAGTTCCTGTCCAGCAAACAGAGGCGCTGTATGGTTCTCTGGAGCCGTTCCAGGGTGGGCACTGTGTTGATGTAATCAATAATTCGTTGAATTCCTCGCTGACACAATGCAGGGTTCAGGTAGACAGTGGCACTGACAATGATGACCGTAGTGAGCAGCAGTCCATAAGAGTTGAGCAAGAAGACACTGATGAAGATGTGCCCAAGCGAGCCCAGGAACTCCATGGCCAGTCTGCATGGTGTCCAGAGTAGAATTGAGGTGCCCACTATTGTGCTATAGAAGAAAGTTAGGATGGTTAGTGTCAGCTCGAGGGCTTTCTGTAACGGGCTAGACACAGCCTCCACCATGCTGACCATTAGACCGTACAGGTTCTGAGTGCCTATGAGCAGAAGGTTGACGATTGTGTTGATGAAGTACAGCAGCAGACTGAACACGATGCCGAGTCCCTCGCAGGCCTGCCGCAGCAAACCATGTCCTGACAGAAGTCCACGATGGAGGAGCTCTTTAGTGCGCAGTAGTAAATGTGAGGACAGATACCCCACCATCTTGAAACTTTCAAGCACACCACCAAGCAGCTGCATCCAGCCTCCAACCATGTTGTGGGTCACAACTGTCACCCCATCCATCATTGTGATGACATAGAACAGAGTGAGATTCATGCATTCCACCACTGAATTAGTAAGCAGCATAGGTAAGTTTCCAAGGAAGTTGAGTATGGCCACCAATAAGCGAACCAGTGAGTTGACAATTACAAAATTCAAGTCCAGAAGGAGGCAAATGATGTCAACACACTTTCCAATGGAGCTGAAGACAAAGTGCAGCAAACCCATATCTCAGATTAGCTCTACAGAGTGGTCATATAACAGTAAGTACACTGTAATTATCTGGACCATGACAACCTACATTAAGCCAAATACTACTAAACCTGAACAGCTAGCAGCAGTTGACTAGCAGGCTGGTTATAATGGCCAGTTGTGACTCAAGTTCTGCGTGTTGTCAATAAATCCCAACCAAAGTTGAAACTTTACATCGTCAGTCCATGTTTCTTCAGATGTAGGTGGAGAATTGCCGTTTCCTTAGCTGTCCAAACGGCACACAGGCAAATGAAAGTGAAAAGAAACGGTGGACATGCTGAATAACAAGCTCTTTATCACAGATACACCGTCAGCGGATGTTTATGTTTGAACACTTCAGCCAGCGAGCAACAACAGGCAGCACAGGTTAGTTCAGAAGGCACTATATACACACTAAGAAAACCTCATGGACGTCCACTAGTCGGATGAAGCGTCAAAACGACAACATATCTGTTTAATCGCTACCTTTATTCTGTTATTTGTACGCCGTAATTTGCTCGATAGCACAGAGCGCCATGATACTTCGCAGCGTTGGAGCGGATCAACGCGGCGCTAACACTGCGCAGCCGGGCGACTAAACAAAGCACAGAATTGTGGGTAATCTGTACGGATCGAGTGAAAGCAGACTTCACAACAAAAACAACCTGGTCGTTATGTTATATTTTATGTTGTTATGTTATGTTATGTTATGTTATGTTATGTTATGTTATGTTATGTTATGTTATGTTATGTTAAGCTTTTGATATTGAAGTAAGAAAACATGTATAATTGTATATAAAAATAATTATTGTCTTCTTTGTATAGAAACAATCAGCACCATGATATTTTATAAATATGTCTTTTTTCATTATCAGAGAGAAAACTGTGATTAGCAACAAGCTTTATCTCAAAGCAGGAATCAATGTAATAATTCAGAGATTTTTGTTGTCTCATTCAAGTCTGACTGAACTCCTTAATTATTCACGTACTTTCTGGAGAATTATGTTTATTGCCTCTTTTTTAACTGATTACAAATATAAGTACATATAAACTTCCCATCACCAATCCTGTTATAGTCCTGCTCCACATATTTGAACTACTTTAACATAATTAATCAGTCAATCAAAATTAAACCACACACTAAAAGGTCAATCATGAGACATGACATTTTTACAGAGCTCATTTCTCTCATGTTTTATGAAAATAAACTACAGTATTGTACAGTATATCTCACATAAGATCACTTAATGAATGTTATATTGATTTGAATGGAGCATCCCAATATTCAGAGGCTAATGGCAATGGAATTTGGCATTTTTCATATAATTTCAAATCAAGGAAATGGTAATTAATGGCTTGTTAAAGTAGTGATTTGGCAACATCCTACACCCTGATTATCTATCACAGACAGGACAAAACAATACTGAACTATTTACTGTGAAACAGCAAAAATACGTCAGTGTTCTCCACCTATTAAGCAGGAACTGACTAACATCCTGATTCTGATTTCATGCCTTTCAGCCTTTGAAAACCTCACTAGTGTTTAAATGGGTCACCCCTGCCCTGTCCTGCCCTGCCCCCTGCCCCTGTATTGTGCATGAGCACCAATCCGCCTTCTTGCTGATTAGTTGGAATAGTGTTGTGTTTCTTGGTCCATCTTTGTTTGTTTCCCATTTTCAGAACCATGGCTGATATATACACCAGAGTTTCATTGAAGTTTACAAAACGTGTACTGGACTGAAATTATGTACAGTGTCTTTAATTTACAGCAAGTTGACAATTTTACAGCTAGCATAACACGTTGTTACTTGCCACCTGCAACATTTTACAACACGTTTTAGTTTGAAGGGCTTTTTGATGTTGTGGTTAACTTCTCCGTCAACACCTTATTAATGTTTGTATTTATAATGGAATAGTATATAATTGTACTGCTCCAATGACAGTGTCTCTCTCTCACACAGACACAGACACACACACACACACACACACTTTTGACAGGACAGCACAAATGTTTTCATGTTTAACATTTTTTCAGTGCTGACAGGCCGTCCAATCTGTAACCCTGGTTTAAAACCAAACACAAACTCTCAGCTGTGAGACTCTTGGGAGAGTAAATAAACTACACTGATCTGAGCTTTTTACTGTTAAACAAATCCTGCGAGAACACGTCTCTGGGCCAATCAGATAAAACCAGTGTCTCTATGCATGTAGTTACAGTCTTAAAATGTGTTACCCATTACAAAAAAAGTATACTTCGAGTACATGTTATTAAGTATACTTAAGTACAATAAAAGTATTTCCCGTAAGTGTACTTTTATTTAGCAAGTACACTGATAAAAATATACAACTATACTTATTTGGGACTAAATTGGCCCATTTTAAGTTCAAGTACATAAAAAGTAAACGAAGGATAATCTATCATTTTTAGTTTAAAATTGGTATTCTTGAAGTACACTTGCATATATTACTTTCTGGTAAGGGACATGTTCCATGGATGTCCAAAAGAAACTGGACCAAAACTACATTTACTATTTACAATTAGCCAACATAGTCTTCACAGCTCATCTCTTCATGACACTTTATTATAATGACTATTTCAAAATGATTCATATGTGTGATGATTTTGCCATTTGTGGCTTTTGTTTGCTCTGACATGACAAAGCTGATAGTGTGGTACTGTCAAAACAAAGCTGCAAAATGACTCTCCAGATCTACACTCTTTAAGATCAAGATGCCAATGTGATTTGCACACAACAGAATTTGACCTCCACATTTAACCCATTCGTGCAGTGAAACACACACACACACGAAATCTGTGCCCAAGGCAGTGGGAAGCCCTTATCCACCGGTGCCCGGGGAGCAGTTAGGGGGTTAGGTGCCTTGCTCAAGGTCACTTCAGTCATGTCCTGTCTGGTGATTGAACCAACAACCTTCTGGTCACAAGACCTGATCCTTACCACTACGCCATGGCTGCCCCTCAAAAAAATGGTTCTTTATAGAACCAGGAACCCCCAATGAACCCAATGGGTTCTTGCATGGTGAAAGGGTTCTTAAGATTGATGAGGAACATGTTGTAGATGGTTCTACACAGAACTTTTTTGAAAACGGTTCTAAATATCCCCAAAAATGGTTCTGCTATCATTACAATGTCAAGTTTGTAATAATAGAGGAACCCTTTTTTCAACATGCATTCAACATGTTCATGGTTCTATATAGAAGCATTTTCTTTACTAAAGAACCATTAAAGGACCATCTCTTTTAAGACAACAGTTTGACTAATGTCCGTGGAGAGAGATCTATATTTGTAAGACTAAAAGCCAGAGAAATTTTTCAAAAATACATTTGAAATCACTGGCAAACTACACTCTTAAAAAAGGTGGTTCTTCAAGGGATACTCATCCAAATATGTTTCCTCACTAAAAGCACTGAAGAGGTACTCAGGAGGGCAACACTCCAGTGACCAGTAATGCACTGCCCCAGTGACGGTCCGGTACCTTTAAAAGAATGGTTGGCAATGACAGTAGCACAGTGTTTTAGGGCAGAAAAATACCTTGTAGTTCACCAGTGTGTGTGTGTGTGTGTGTGGATGGAGACACTGCTACTTAATCATAATGTGCTGTATTGATTTTCCTTTCCAGTACGTCACTTCCAAACCATTTGAGTTTAGAGCTTCACTCTTCGGTGCTCCTGGCTGATTGTAGTTAAAGGAAGTGTGTTCCCCTGTTAGCAAGGAAACACTCAAGGAGTGATGCCTCTTGGTATGTGTGATATGCCAACAATGGGTATTGTTTGCTGCTAATGATTACAATCACAACTAAAATGGGGTCTATAGACCTCCCCAAGAAAACAAATAAACTGTTTCCTCCACATCTAATGACATGTCTAACTTCTGTTTCTCACACTTGATTGATTTCTTTTGGCAAATGACTACTGTGTCAGATGATGGACACATTCTCTTTCACCTCTTCAGTAATTCAGAAAACAAATGTTAAAGCTTGAAATTCAGGAGTGCTAATAGTAATTAGATTTAACATAAAGCTGTAACGTTGTGCGGAAGGAGAAGTGGAGACAGGACTGAAAGCCAAACAAACTAAACCGCGACACAGATGGTGACAAGACTGCTACATACAATGACTGACAATAAGTATGACACAAAGAGGAGACTTTATAGGGGCAGTGACTGGACACAAACAAGAGAGCAGAGGTGCGGAATAATACACAACAGCTGTGAACACTAAAGACCTGCCGTAACGGGGAGGTGGAGATATGACGTGGGATGAACACAGGCACAAAAAACAGGGAGATAGGTGAGGTTTCGTGTGTTTACGGTACACATTTCCATTGTGTGATGGTCCATCTCAGATGCCTCTTAGTCCAGAGATGTTGACGACACTTCTGGACATGGTTAACATAAGGCTTCTGTTTTACAAAATTTTAAGTGTCATTTATAAATGCAACTCTGTGAGTTTCACAAAGATTTGACAAAGTTATCCCTTTGCCCGTGTGGTTATATCAGCTGTTGATGAATGACAGTTCTTGATGCAGTGCCGTCTGAGGATCACAGGTGTTCAGCTTAGGATTTAACCCTTTACACACTGAAATTTCCACAGATTCCTTGAATCGTTTAATGATTATACACTCAAGAGCAGGGGTGCACAATACTTCGATCGCGATCTACCGGTCGATTACAAAGGTAGTGTGAGTAGATCACATGGCATTTAAAAAAATAGACGTCAGCCTATCATCCATCCTCACTATAAAACATCTCACTTGATTGACATACAGGGAGCCTGGTCGAAGCACTTGAACCCAGTGGGAATTCCAAGCCTCTCAATCTGAATCAAGTTTCATTTTAGACCGCCCACAAGCTCATTTTATTGGCTCTGCCGTTTCTTGCTAACATGTGATTGGCTGTCTCCGCTATCACTTAATGAAACAGCATCTGGACTTGTAAACCAGCATTTTTCAAGTTGGCCAGCAGTCCGTGTTCACCGGTCACTGTAAGTTGTTAACATGTATGTTTGTTCTGCATTTGTGACGTCACCTAGACATATTTTAATATCAGAGATTTTATATTAAAACATTAACATCAGAGTCTTTGTGTGTGTGGCTATCAGTCTGTGATAAACCATCCATTTACTTTCAAGTGTAACTATAATCAAAATAATTCAGAATTTCTGCTTAAGTGCTGCAAAACTCTAGCTAGCTTGCGAGTTGCCCAGTTAGCCTCCAATTTATTTCTTTTGAACTGGAGAAAGAGTTTAAAAATGACTAAAGGAGCTGGACCAAGTAAGAAACCTAAAACTGACCATTTCCATACGGAGTGGAGGACTTTTTACTGTCATTTTTGAAGTGTGTTTGTCTTGACTGCATTATTCAGCGTCAGCCTTTTCACACGTGAAGATCATTAAGTCCAAGTATCGTTCCACTATGACTGATGATCATTTGGAGGTTTGCTTGAGGCTAGCTATCAGCAACTACTGTCCAGACTATGCATCCCTTACTGATTCCATTCAGTGCAAGTCATCAGAGTAAAGTAGGCTAATGACAAAACATGTACACAGTTGTATTGTGTAATATGGGTTCATACAGTTATTCAAGGTACACCAGCATACACTGTACAGTACACATAAATTGTCAATATATTTATAAATAAATATGTCTTGCATTTTTATATTAGGTAGATCATTTTGACTTAGTCATTAGATAAGTAGCTCGCAGGCTGAAAAAGTGTGTGCACCCCTGCTCTAGAGGGAGATATATGCAATTTTTTCCCCATTTTCATTGAGAAATATTGTTTTTAAACAGTTCAATACTTTTAGACATATACACTTTTGGCTTTTGTACCAAATCATGATTGCAATCACCTGTTGACCTCACCTGTTTGAAATCACATCATTATTTTTTTAACCACACTACTAGCTCTAAATTCGCACCGTCCCAATTTTTTTGGGAATGTCTTACAGACCTAAAATGCAGGAATAGAAGTCATCCAACTGTTTGCAAGTAAATGTAAAAACCTAATTTGTTTAGGTCCCTACTGTTCCAGTGTTTTTTGATTGACATCATTCACACTTCCATCAATTGACACAGTGAGGAGCTGACTGGAGGGGTCAGCTTAGGTAACACCAATTCTTTTCTTAATCTTCTTCAAATGATATATAGGGGTATTAGATTTGTAAATTTGGTTAAACAACAAATATGGCTTATGTTTATAAATAACTGGCTTTTGTGCTGGAAAGCTATGCTGAACATCTTGAGTTTGATTCATGTTGATGTTTTACATCATGTCCAGTCCATCAAGTGTTTATAACCCTGTTGAAAATTTCTTCTTCTTTTCCTTTTTGCATGATAACTCTTCTTAATCTTTGACCTCTAGTTGCTCAGCTGTCTGCACTGTATATTTTTTATGGTGATATACTTTAATAGCAAGTCCATTTGTTTAGTTATTAATCTGCTGTGGATTGTGAGATCTCACGTCTGCTCGCTGTAATTCTCCAGTAAAGCTGTGTTGGCTTTGTCAGTGTGCCAAAAGCAATGTGAGGACAACTATTAATATTGCCCTGAAAAAGACAGACACATTCAACTGTTGGGGGTAACTCGGTTGTCCAGAAGCTTCTATGGGAAAACACAAACTCTCAACATAAGAAACCACTGGTGTGTAGTCTGGGCTCAACCCAAGCTATGACCTCACATACCACAGCAGCCCACGGGTTCAGGCCAAGTCCAGCATGTGTACACTTAAAACGCCTGATATGGAGGAAGCCAGAAGGAGAAAATATTGATATGTTGAAACTGATAGTCCCTCAGGCTGATATTCTTGGTATGTGAAAATTTGCCTTCCCAGGAATATTTTTTCTATCATAGTGCCATCTTTTGAACAAAATGCTAAAACTTAAAAACATGTCCAGATTTGTGACAGACAGCTAATCATTAATGATTAAACAGACATCTGTAGCTTGTAAATGATAGTCTGTGTTGTATTTGAAGTTTATATTGTATCAGTTTTCTTTTTTAAATAACTGAATTTGATACAGCATGTAAACACATATCACTCCCTGGTCTGTACATCCAATATATAAAAACCAAACTGTTGAAACATTACATATTTACTCTTAAAGGGATAAAGAGAGGTTTGAGTAAATTATAAAACAATTAATTATGAATCTTTTAAGATATAAATCCAATCAAATATCATAAATAAACATCAGGGAAAATTACCTACAAGATTCAGAGTCCTGTGCCATGTATTCTATCTTGTATGTAGCTGTTTTGGAGTGGCATCTTTCGTAAAAATCTAGGCATCAAACCTCAATTATAGGAGTATAATTATAGTCACTGATGTATCCAGGGCTTCCAAAAAGACTAGATTAGCACTGGAAAGTGTAGGGAATTATTTCGTTTTAATGTAGATGCAACAGTACTGATGCTATTTTATGTTCCCTTGTATACAAAGTGTATCCTTTGCTATCCAGTGTTGGGCAGCAGGGGGTTATATATGTATATGCTAGAAAGGGAAACAAAATTTTGGGGAAAATGACTGAAGTTAATGTTACATATATTTCAGAGAAGCATTAAAGTCAATCTTGCTCTGATAATATTAGACAATCCATCCCACTCGCTCTTTAGAGTTCTCCCCGCTCCCCTCTGGATGTAGGCCCAGATAGTAAAATTATTCTGGCCCACATCTGGCCCTCGTCCTCCATTTCATTGTGTCACTTACCACATGGATTGACGGCTCTTGAGTGGACCACTCCCGGTTGCAAGATGTGGGCCACATATACGCCAGATTAGGGCCACATATCAGCCAAATGTAGATAACACTGTCATATCTCTGCCACAAGTGGACCACATCTGTTTTAGAACATGTGGGCCAAATGTGTGCTTTCAATATAAGGGCCACATTTGGCTCACATACTGTTTGCCAGTGCCGACCGTGGGCCAGCAGTGCCATTTCTCAGCCAGAAGTGGCAAACATCCGTATGCTATCTGAGGGTTTGGCCAAAACAAAAACTCAGCCTTTTCATCTTTTGCGCCAGACTAAATTAGATTTATTGATGGTTCTCCACTTCTAGGTTAATTATAGAATTTGATAAGATTCATTCGTTCTTAGTTCCAGAATACTTTCCTGCATTGTCACAATGCTGATACAAGCCATCAGATCAGTGTCAACTCTGTGATCATTTGAATTTTATAAAATTGAATCACTTTACGACATTTTTTCAAATGTAATTATAAATGCTGTGAACCCACAGGGTGACATCAGGGATCTTCATAATTATGCGTGACTACAGGATCACTATAGAAACGGCCTCATGAAGAGTTGAGTGTTGATGCAGAGCGTCCCTTCACTACCCTTTTTGTGAGGATGCTTTGTGTAAGTGGGAGCCCAAATGTCTTTGCCGTCCTGCCTCTGCGCCCCCACACTGTCTCACTCACTCACACACACCCACACACACACACACAGCCACCGCCCTTGGACAAAACACACAATAGCCTCTTCTCATTCGCACACATAACTCCAAACAACATGCCTGACTTTCATAATGGAAAGAATGACTTTGTTCCCATTTCCTTCCTTTTGGCTGTCCTTAGAGCATAAGGATGGGTCTTTCCACCAGGAAAAGAAAGGCAAGATAACAAACATGCACTGTTGCCACACATCAATCCCTCAAGAAGGTTAATCCATGAAGATTTTAGCCAGAAGTGTGGGAACCAATGGGGCACATGTAGGGTCATCTTCAGTACACTTCTGTTATGATCATGTAAGACATGATGATCATAAAGAAAAGGTTCATAGCCAATCACACGCCATTTCCCTCTTACACTGGATGCATCAGTGCTGAGAGATTTGGAGTCCATCTGTTTCTCTATATACTTTATTAGCTTCCTTTCACTCTGTTCTTTAATGATCAGGACCCCCACAGAGCAGGTGTTATTTGGATGGTGGATCATTCACCAAAACTATCCAACCATGGGGAGATAGATGTGCTGCTGTCTCTGACTTTACATTTACAAATTGCTTCAACAAGGTAGGTGAGCACAGTGTATAAAAACTTGATTCACTTGTGCTAGTGCAACACACCACCACCACATCAGTGTCACAATGCTGAGCATGATCCAGGAGGCCAATACCATACACAAAGAAACAGATGGACCACAGGCTGTAATTGTAGAACTACAACATGCACCTATGATCTGATAAAATGGACAAAAAGTGTAGACAGGAGTTCATTTTTAATGTTATAGCTAATCAGTGCAAACAGCCATTGCTTTTAGTATAAAACCCTTTACTAAGAACTGCATTTTAAGGATGTAATTGTACTACAGAGAGAGATGTACTGAAACACTTCAGATGAATCTCAAATTGGATCAACACCTAATTAAAGAAGCGTAATGGGCCAGATGTTCAGAGATATCATTCACCACTTACCATCAGCCTGGAGAGCACTAATTGCTTCTGCAGCCTGTGCGTCAAGACAAAGCATGACAAGTTTAATCCACCTTCCATCTAATGAGGATACAAAGGAAGCAGTCATGTGTTAGTCAACAGTTTTCATCTTTTCATTAAGAATTGAGATTTCTTTTTTAAAGTTTTTGCCAATTTTTATCCCCTTCCCAATGTAGTAGTAGCCAATTAGCCCATCCCCTCCATTAGGACTCTCCCCATCACTTTGCAATGTCCCTGACTCTAGGAGGGTGAAGACAAGCACAAGCCTCCTCTGTTGCATGTGATGTGGCCACCACCTCTTTTCAAACTACCGCTGATACACCGTCACTGGGGAGCTTAATGCGCTCGGAGGAAAGCACAGGATTCCCAGCTCCAAATGGACCAATCAGTAGACGCCTGAGCCAGCAAACATTGCAATGTGAAAGTGATAGGGAGAGAGAGAGCGCCATCTACCCGTCCAGAGAGAGCACTGCCAATTTTTGCTCTCTTGGGCCCCGCCTGTTGATGGCAAACAGCATGACCGGGATTCAAACTCACGATCCTCTGGTAATAGTGTCAGCGTCTTAGCCTGCTGAGCCACTCAGGTCCCAGAATTCAGATTCCTATTATGCTCATGCTTAATGTAGCTGAAGAGCATGTCTGAAGCTTTCTTCATCTTCTTTATAATGGAGCTACAAGAGCTCATAGTTAGTTTCCTCCAGGGTTGCTCCCACAGTCCAAAAATTTGGAGGTCAGGTGAATTGGGTATTCTAAATTTTCTGTGTGTGTGTGTGCACCCAGCGATGGATTGGCCCCTGTCCTGAGCCTTACCATGTGCCCGTTGAGGGGGTAGTAGACTAGCTTCATCCTTGATATCAGGACTGTCATTTCTCTCAAGACACACCCTCTGTTTAGCTTTATGAGTCAGTATGTATTTATGAAGGCATTCTCTGTCTTTGCTGCCCTTGGGAAGCACACATATAGAAGGAAAGGGAGGAACTTTGCCCTTTTCTGCTTCAGCTTCCAATGGCACAATAGATTCTGTGATTTCATATCACTTTGTCTTAAAACAGAGTATTGTCTCGCAAACAATAACGTCATAAGAGAATGCAAAAATGTCATATGAGCTAATGTAAACAAATGTTATTACAAGTCATTTTAGACTATGAAAAATATAATGACATCATATCAAATAGATTTTTGTAATATTACTGCTTTATATAAATGTATAAGTGTACAAAATGTTGAAGATTTGCTCTGGAAACAGTCCTTAATTCCAACCCACAATAATGAATGACTGATTACAAAATAATGTGCAATTACTACAGGAAGTCTCAGATCTCACAGATCTCTGCTGTGTGTGTGTGTCAAAGCAGAAGGAAAGAGTAATACATCCTCATATCCCTCTGTACACACTTAGTCTGCTCAACATTTAGAGTCACAAATGAATGAATTTTCCATGGTGGGATCCCAACACTTAAGTCAACCTCTCAATTGCAGTGCAAAAAAAGTGCACTTAAAAATGTTCTGCTCACTTTACTGTGATAGGAAATGGCAAATAATCTCTCCCAGATCACAGAAAACAGTATTACTTATAATATAATACACTCTATACAGTCTGTGCATGCAAATGAAGTAGCAAAAACAAGCTGTTTTTTTTAGCTCAGTGCTGGAGGTCTTTATACTTCTCTAGACGACACCTGGCATTAGGCACAGTGCCAATAGTTTCACCTAAATCTGCCGCAGAGAGTCCTATTCTATTGGCAGTACTTCACTACAGGGACTAGACAATCTGTGTGTGTGCATTTGTACATCTGTGTCAACAATGAGTGCAACTTAAAGCAGCTGAATGCATTCACTTGAAGGGGTGTCCAGAAACATTTGAACGTACAGTGTAACTCCTGATAAAAATTATAATAAAGATTAACATTAAACTGATAAATCTCTCAGGTCTTGTTGAGACAAGCAGCTCAAATCATGTTTGTCAACCAATTTAATTTCTATTTAATTTCAGTGAATACATTTATTGTTTATAATTTATATTATAATTTATATATAATAATTTTATATATTTTTATATATTAGATACTTGAGACATCTCTTTAGCACACTTTTTAAAAGTTCTCTCTTAGCTTTACTGGTCTCTTCTTATTTATGTAAGACCTGCATTCAGGCCTTCTAGGACATCCTGAGCCTGAAGCGGAAAGGCAAAAATAACAAAACCACCTCTTATTTTCAGCAAAAAGTTCAGTTAATAGCATGTTAGCAAGGCCAATATAAAGAAGAACAGCAGGACACACATTCACTCTTGGAATAAAAACTGATGCTAAAAGTGTAGCAAAAAGCTTTGAGAGATATCAGTGTTGCATGCAGTAAACAGCTGCTCTTTGCCAGGTGAGCAAACATACACAGTCATCAGCACACTCTGAAACAACAGTTACGATAACCCACCCATCCTCCACATACCCCGAAGTATGGTAGGCCAATCTGCAAAGGTTATTGATGGGTGGTTAATGTTATTGTTGCATTTCTTCTGTATTTACTTCCGGTCAACGTGCCAATTAGTTTGTTTAATCACAATCCATTTGCTAACATCCAATGGATTACCAAGATTAACCAATCAGGATCATACACAGTAAATCTGCCAGTGTTAAATCAACACTATTAGAGTTAAATTAATACTGAGAGTCACTATATAGACTCTAATAGTGTTGATTTAACACTGGCAGATTTACTGAGTACCTTTTTTCATTTACTGTTTGAAAGCTACAAGCCAGCTACAATGGACGATCAGACATATAAAACTAAAAAACATCCACAGATTAAAATAGCTTAGGTTGAATCAGAGCGCACATGGGAATTGATCAAGTAGAAATGGCAATACCACTGGCTAACATCCTTTAACAGCTCCGAATATCAACTTCTACTTTCCAGCCAAAACAAACACATTTAGTTGTACAGATCATACAGCGAAGTTGAAGTTCACTGAATTGGGCACAACACTATCAATAATAGTACATTTCTTGTGTCTGAGGCTGTAATAACAAATCTAACCAATTACATAGTAGGTTAGGTTTAAGCTTAACATGAGTTTCATTCTGCTCTGGACAACATAACAGTGAAGTGGGCAGTGCTCCAAAGAGTCTGTGTATATTGCTAGCATTAAATATATACAGGGGTTAGACAATGAAACTGAAACACCTGGTTTTAGACCACAATAATTTATTAGTAGGTGTAGGGCCTCCTTTTGCGGCCAATACAGCATCAATTCGTCCTGGGAATGACATATACAAGTCCTGCACAGTGGTCAGAGGGATTTTAAGCCATTCTTCTTGCAGGATAGTGGTCAGGTCACTACGTGATGCTGGTGGAGGAAAACGTTTCCTGACTTGCTCCTCCAAAACACCCCAAAGTGACTCAATAATATTTAGACACAAAGACTTGCTGTCTTGGTCACAGATGCACCAGCAAGACGTGCAGCAACAATTTGTCCTCTTTTGAACTCTGGTATGTCACCATAATGTTGTGTGCATTGTAATATACTATATAACTGTGCTCTTACCTGCTAACTGAACCTTCACACTCTGCTCTTACTGGTGCAATGTGACATTAATGAAGATTGGCCACCAGACTGGTCCAGTTTAGCCATGAAACCTCCCACACTAAAATGACAGGTGTTTCGGTTTTCATTCATTCAACCCCTGTAATTGGCATAATGGATGGACATCCAGTCAGCTACTGGTTACTATTCAGTTTTTGCCATTAATACAGTATATAACAGTAGTACTGACAATTTCCAAAAAACTACCCATACATTTTAAATGTAACTTTACATGTAATCAATATGAAATGCTCATGTATATTTCATTCATTAAAAAGTTTAAAAAGTCATGAAGTTTTGGAGATCTTCTAGTAATCTCAAAGGATTCTTTTGGCTGCATAAAAACAGTATTATCTCTTCTTTGCTCATTCGTAGCAGAATCTCCTGCCAAACATGATCAAATTATAGACATCCCAGAGACAATCTGTTCTTCATCTATCAAATAATTATCTTTTTGTTTCCTTATTTAGGAAGCTGAACAAAATGATGCATGGTGCTAATGACCGTGAAATTAGAAATACAATTTTGAGCTTAACTGTATTATTCCATGACATCACATCATATCAAACATGAAACTGAATACAGTCATTGCATTGACAGCCTAAGACCCCAAATAATCTCTGGAACTGACTAAGTCTAATGAATCTAAGTGGATAGATGGTTAGATAAAACAAGATTAAAATAAACCAATTCATACCAATTTAAACCAGTTCCATGTAACAATAGGAAGGTTGTTCAGGGATAATTCATTATTTAGTTTCATGTAAGTTTCATTGTTTCAAGGGAGTTTTTGTTCAGTTAAATACATAATGACATGTTCATGTACTGACTGTTATTAGGAGCAGTACATCAATGTTAATAGCCTGATTACTTCACTTTCTCAAAATATCCTTCCATAGTATTTGTAGGCATATAAAACTGCAGGTAGGATATCCTAAAAACATTCATAAAATCAGAGTTTGTTTTAGTTCAAAAGTATGCTAGCATAATGCTAATTTCAGCCCCAAAATCTAGCTAATGGTGTTTTATTCACATTTTGTAGCAAACAGCTTGAACTTGGATATATGAAGCTTGTAATGGTCATTCAGGCAACTGTTTAAGTATTTTGGTGTGTGTACTGAAATTTCACATGAACTGCTTTGTTAAATATTTGAGAGTATGTCTTGTCTGAGAATAGCTTATTAGCCTGTTAGCATTTTGGTGACTTAGCTAGCTAGATAAATAGCGTACTCTTTTGACTTACTCTTGACTTTTGACATAGAACTAAAATAATTTAGTCCAAGTAAAGAATATCTAAAATAAAGACAAGTTGCATCTTGAAACAGATATTGATTTGTTATTCATTTGTAAAAAAAAAAAAAAAATCTTTGGTAGAGATTGTAAAGTGTGTGTATTTTGAGGCTTGGCTTGTTGTTATTACAGTTTTTCTGCTCTAATGATGACAGAATATAGACTATATGTCTGCTATGTTATCTACTGTTTTGAACTTAAAGCAAGCCAAAGTGATAATAATTATGTGAACATGCCAAAAACCAAGAAGTTGCTGCTATGTGATGTAACATTCCCCAGCCCCGTTATGGGTAGTCTTTTGTAAGTGTTATGCTAAAAACATTTCCCAAAGCCCAGTGAGAGTAAATACAGTTACATAATGAAGAAGTTAAAAGCTGTGTCATTATGCTGTTTGTATTGTGGCTGAGTGATCTGTTTTATTCTGTTTAATAAAGTGTTCAGTTTTTTAGAACATGGTACTCTATCTCTGACTCTTCTCCTTCAACCAAGCTTTTATTGTAAATTCTGGGCTGAATGGAATGTTGTCTTAGTTTGGCAAGACCTGGTTTGTCACACAATTCCTTACAAAATAAGACATATTTGATATGATTAATAATTGAAAATATGACCTACGCCAAATCTGCATCCAAATGATGCTTTGTGAAAGGTTGGAGCTAATATTTACCAATTCTGCTTCTGGAAACAGCTTTAGATATCCTTACAACAAACCAATTTACATTTATATGCTCAAGAGGATGCTTAATTAACTCTGTGCTGTGGGTCTCCAGGACTGGGAATGCTGACTGGAAAACTGCAAATGCTGGTTTATCATAAAGTTTGGAGTTCTCCACTCTACAGTTGGTAGATCAACTTTCTCTATAAGCGCAGTTCTAAAGGTATGGATACGTGATGCTGAAATATAGATGTTTCCGCTCCTTATGTTTCTTTTTGAAAAACTGATTCTCAGATGAACACGTAGATTTTATAAACACTCTGAACTCCACCTCAGCCTCTACTGGCCACTGTGTTTCTGTTTCTTTCTGATTTATTCTGACATAAAACAGAAGAACATTATTTTTAAACATTCACACATGCTTTTTTACGTTGTTTCGGGCAGATCTTAAAAGAGAGTTAAGTATTTCAGTAATGTAATGTCAAATATTTATAGGTGAACAATTACCAAAATAACTGATGCCCACATTTTATGGTTGTCATTGTAAAATCAAAAAAACAAGCAAATACATTTTAATCAAATTTTCACAGTATCGGTACTGGTATCGTGATATTAGTACAGGAATGTCTTGGTATGTAAAAAAAGTGGTCCAAAAACTTGAATCAGTAACGTGAGTCAACTCAGTAAAGTGAGTCATAAGGCATAGCGAGCTCAGCCTACTTTTCCCTCCCCCTAGCACCTCCAGTGTTGCCAGGTTTGTGGTTTTTCCGCCAAAATAGATTCTTTTAAAACGCAGGCAGCGGGGTGCGAGCTTTTAAAATTTCCCGTTTGCCAAAACCACTTATAGCAGGTTACAAAAACAGTCTAAAAAGTGTATTATTTAGTCAATAAAACCATTTTGAAGTAAAAAGTCAGCGAACATCTGAGGATAAAAAGCATTTAATGGAGATGTAGTGAGTCTTCCTAATATTAGATGACTGTAATGAGTTGAAATTTTATATTAGAGTGAGAAAGGATGAGCCAAATTGTTTTGTATGGGGCCGTTTTCTAGAAATTGGTGCGGCGATTATATCCGGATCTGGCAACCCTTCCCATCACACTGTACCTTCCGCTCACGCTGATATCGCTGTGCTGTGCTCTGCAGTATGTTGCTTTTCTGTTCTCTCACTCACAGCAGCAGCGAGCAGTGAGCTCAGCACTCTGAACAGCAGCAGGATTGTGCAGCATGGCTCAGCGGAGGCTTCTTCTCACAGTTACAGCACTTTGCGTCCTGGTTTGGGCAGGTAAGCCTGAGAGTTTCTCTGTGACACGTTTATAGCTGTGAATGTAGTCAGAAAGTTTATGGCTGGAGCAGAGAGGTGATGCTCGCAGGACTTACAGCAGTTATTTTTGCATAACTTCACAGCTTCCACTCTCTATTTGAGCACAGCTCTGCTGTTGTGCATGCAAATGCCTTTATTTTACCTTTAGTGTGTTGGGAAGGTCTCAGTATTGATTTGATGGTGAGCTGATGTAGAATCATGTGCTAAAGAAGACCCTTAAGCCAGGAAACATGAATGACTTGTGTGTTTACAAAACATTGGCTCATTTGTTCAGTTATGTTATGAAGCATATTTATTTTGTATGGAAATGAGAAGTTTTGTGAACTTTCATTCATTTGCATCAGTGTAATTTATCATATACACAGTTATATCAAAATATTTTGACTTTATGAAGGTTGAATCTGCTTCTTAGTCCCAGACATAACACTGTTTGTTTGATGGTGCTCCCTGACACTTTCCTCATTAGTTCATTATAGAGGTTAAGTGGTCCACTGTGCTCTGTACCACTCGCTGGGGTCGTCGTTCCCCTCTGGCATCAGTGACCTTTTGGGGAACCACTGTTATGCTAATGGGAGGCACTAAAAGTCCTTTCTTACACATTCACTACAGCAGCTCTAGAACATCACAAAAATTAGTTTCTGAGATTCTGCCACCCTTCAACTGGTACCCCTATTATCATGCCCTTTTGGACACCAAATCACGTCCTTTGTCCATGTTGATAGTTTTGCGCTGACAGGTGTTCTCACTTTTTTGTACATGCCGTCACATGGCATCTGTGACATCCCAGGCAGAGTTCAGTCCAAACAGGGGTGCTCATAATGTGCTGATACGACATATTTGTACTATAATATGCATAATATTAAAAGAGAATGCTTTTGAAATGGCAATATTCCTTAAATGTTTGCACAACATGGAGCTTTCCACTGGGCCAGTTTTAATTTAAACAGAGGGGAAGTGCATTTGGTGTGTGCGTTTGTTGTCTGGACATGTTTGGGTTGGAGTGAGGATGTGTGCAATGAAAACAGTAAGAGATCTGTGTTCCTCACATTTCACAGATCACGAGACGGCGTTTAAATGAAACCCCGCTTGTGAGAGCACTGTGCTTGCTTTCATAAACCCATCACCAAATATCATACAAGCAGGTTTTGAAACAGTAACTCCTGTGAATGACTGAGTGTGTTTGATTGGCATTTGTTAAAGTCCCTGATAGGGATGAGCGAGTACACCTGTATCTGTATTTGTTCAACCTTCTAAATTATCTGTATCCGCTCAGAGTGCGCGGGGCCTAAATTAACCGGAAGTGGGTGGGGCTTAAATCGGTACACACTTTTTTTTATTTTTTTAAGAAATTTAAATGGATTGATCAGAAGTTGCTGTATGTATTATCAGAACATGAATATTTTTAAGTGCGTGAATAAATGCAACTCATGCAGTAGGAAATTATGAACTACTAAACATGCATGAACAAGAGTTGTCACTCAACACAACTTCCTTTTTAATTTGTATTTATTTTTAAATTTTATGATCAAACTGATTTTTTTTCTTTCAATTATTTATTTATTTTAACTACCTAACGTTTTTGGCATTTTTTCCCACACAAAGTTAAACAATGTTGATTAAGGTGTGTGTGTGTGTGTGTGTGTGTGTGTGTGTGTGTGTGTGTGTACATGTGCATGTGTGTGTGACTGAGTGACTGTGTGAGAGGGAGTGAGAGTGCGGCAGAGGTGTGTGTATGTAGGGAGGGGCTGGCGCTCTGTGTGACTGGCCAATCACAGACCATGAAGACAGTCAGTTACCTAATGAGGATTTTCCTTCAGCACGAGCACGGATATTGACAAGTTTTACTCATTTAATGGTCGTACTCCTCACAAATGCTTTATCTGTACCGGATACTTGTCTGAAACGAGTATTCGGCTCAACCCTAGTCCTTGACATTAGCCACTCACTATTGTAAATCTGCACAAGTGTTTTCTGTCTTAGGGGCATTTTGGGGAAGGATGTTGAATGTCGGTTGTATCCTCATGACATTGTTTCAATTCCAAGGTGTTTGATATTTTATGTCAGTGACGTTATGCCGTTTCCCTCCACTGCCTTTTTTTCTCTCTGACTTCCTTACACTTAATCCCCCAAGTGTCAGGGACTGCTCAGCCTTCTTTGTATTGACCCCATCGCCCCCGCCCCCCTTCCTTAATTGCTTCTTCTCATTGTGTAGACCTCCTGTTTTAGCTCATGCTCCACTTTTGTTCCTGATCTCATGCTTTTCTCAGAACTTGGACTTCTGTTAAGATTTCATAAACATATGCCTTCTTTAACTTTTTGCCGTACTCTTATCTTTATTATTATTGACCCTTCATAAAGATGTAATGATTTCAATACAGCATGGAAAAAAGTGTATATCTGAAATTTAGATAATTGATTTACCTCTCAGTCTCTTCTGGGGGTCATGGAAACCCTTCTGAAGCTGCTTGTCATGGTACATCCTGTCTATTATTGCACTGTTTATAGCAATTATTTTATAGGGAAATTTAGCATTTAGCATTTGGATATAGTACTCGACAGTCTTTTATTTTGAAATAAAATAAGTATTTTCAGAGCCAGACCAGTTTAAATATAGTATGTAATTACAGTAAAAACATTTCACAACAAAATGTAACATTTTTTAAAATTTTGACCGCAGAATTGAATATTGAACATGAAAATGTGTGTTTTGTCACACCCCTACTTCCTTAATAAAGATATTCAAGTCATTAATATAAAGATATTCTACTTGGCCTTGCAGCTGGTTTATTCCCGTAGGAAACCCACGCAGACACGGGGAAAATTCCTCTCAGATGGGGACTCGAACCCAAGACCTCAGCGCTGAGAGGTGAACGTGCTAACCACTAAGCCACCGTGCCACCCCAGTTTATTCTTTATTTGATACAATACAGTCTTTATTGCCAAATTTCCATCTTGCGTGCCAGCAGTGCCAATGAATGAATATAATATACTGTACATGGACTCCAGTTTTGTAAGGGACTTCCCCCTAACACTTCTGTACTGACCTTACATGGGTAAAGCATTGTGTTTTTTACTCTTCACATGATACCACCCTGTATAGTTTTATATGATAGACAGTTCAGCTGATTCCTGTATAGACTTTCTTGTTTGTTTATTGCACCATTTATACAACAGTGATTGACACCAGGACTCTTTCCTGGCATGCCACCTGATCAGCCCTCAGACGCTCTGCAGTTGGAGCTCATTCAAATGTCTAAACTAATATCTGTGACAGAGGTTAGGTCATACATTTCTACTTGTTGCTATCTAAGTTACCTATAATAGGAAGCATGTATCCCTGAGCCTGCATCACTCAAGCTTGAACTGAATTGAATGAATGTGGATGAATATAACTTATAGAACAGTCTCTCTGGATGTTTGAGTTTTTTTTAATGGGATCAACATAAGCATATCTAACCGGTCTTAACAGATTCTTATCAGCAGACATCAGCTAACATCTTTAATCAAAACTGCTTTTATGCTACAGATATTATCAGCACTAAGGAAATGTAAGGATGCAAATGCTGATTATTTCTCATTTGTAGCTCATTGAAACATGCAGAAAGTAGAGATTGTGTCCCACAAGTGAAATGCAATTTTATTTTATTTTATACGTTTTTTATTTTTACCCAATTTTCCCTCCATTGTGTTTGGTAGCCAATCGACCCACCCATTCGTTAATTCTCTCCATCACTTGTAATGTCCCTGACTCTAGGAGGGTGCAGACTATGCAGTGTTAATTCTGACAGGTGATTTTGATTTAGCTTTAGTCTTAGTCTTCTGACTAAAATGTATATTAGTTTTAGTCATTTAGTTATTGTTAGTTTTAGTCTAGTTTTAGTTGATGAAAATTGAACTTTTTAGTGTAGTTTTAGTCGATTAAATGTTTAAAGTATTTAAATATATAAGTATGGCAGGTTTATATAAAAAAGCAGATTATTGGACAAATATATACTTTTTGTCCTTCTGTGACTTTTTAAAAATAATTTATTTCTAGGTTTTTGCCAATTTTTATCCCCTTCCCAATGTAGTGATAGCCAATTAGCCCATCCCCTCCGTTAGGCCTCTCCCCATCACTCTGTAATGTTCCTGACTCTAGGAGGGTGCAGGCAAGCACAAGCCTCCTCGTTGCGTGTGATGCAGCCACCGCCTCTTTTCGAACCACCGCTGATACACCGTCACTGGAGAGCCTAACGCGCTCGGAGGAAGGCACACAGGGTCCCCAGCTCTGATTGGACCAATCAGTAGACGCCTGAGCCAGCGGACATTGCAATGTGAAAGTGATAGAGAGAGTGAGAGCACCATCTACCCACCCAGAGAGAGCACTGCCAATTTTTGCTCTCTTGGGCCCCGGCTGTTGATGGCAAACAGCATGACCGGGATTCTAACTCGCGAGCCTCTGGTCATAGTGGTAGCGTCTTTGCCTGCTGAGCCACTCGGGGCCTTTCTGTGACATTTTTTGTTTAATTTTTATTTGTTGACGAAAAGTCTAATACTTTTAGTCATAGTTTTAGTTTTAAAATATTAGTTTTTATTTAGTTCTCGTCTCGTTTTCGTTGTGAAAAAATGGTCATCAACAAATATTTTTCATCATAATTATTGTTAACAAAATTTACACTGTTCCGATGCATGTGAAATCAAGCTCCGCCTCTTTTCCAACTGCTGCTGATACAGCGCCGCCGGGCAGCCAACATGCTCAGAGGAAAGTGCAGGTTCCCCAGTTCTGATGGATCGCCTGGCAGACGCCTGAGCCAGCCGACATTACTTAGTAGTGCTGGGGAGAGAGTGCCATCTTACCCGCCCAGAGAGGGCACCGCCAATTTTAATTCTCTTGGGGCCCCCGGCTACCGATGGCAAGCAGCATGACCTTGGATTCGCACTCACGGTCCTCAAATCATAGTGACAGTGCCTTGTATAGAAGTGTGGATATTGATCCTGAATGTAAATGTAGCCCAATTCACTGTGTAATTATGTATAGTTATGCAATTACTTCTCAATTATAGATCAAAAGGGCTGGAGATCTCTGGACATCTAAGGCTTTATTGCTGTATATATGGTCTATATGTGTTCCAGAGCAATTTTCAAGCAATCTCACTGAACAAAGGCTTTATGAATGGGCTTGCTATTGTGTCTCCTAAAGGATGCACTTCCTGACTCATCAAAGGAGTGATGCAAAGGGATTCCAGTCATTTTTTTGGTGACATGAGCTTTCCCTGACACCATCTAATTATGGAAGAAGGGCAGTCCCATTCTGGGGAATTGCAGTCCATCTGATATGCAGCATCCTTCCTCATGTCCCATTACAGAGCACTCCTACGAAACGCTGTGGAAAAACAATAAACTGCTTTGTTCCTGATCTTACAACATGGAGATAATACAGTGTAGATCTGGGCGGCGTATCAGCGGAACAGAAGAAACAGAAGCAGATATATTTCCTTGTAGCAGGAGAAATGTTCTGTAATGTGGTTTAAGTTTTCAGACATTTTAGTTGGTTTATACTACCACAACACTCTATGAATTAAGTTCTAAACTGAAAAGGGTTTTTGTTGTGATGTCAGAGTGTAAACACTACTGTGTTCACTGGAGAACGTTTTAATGGTTGCTCCAAGGACTGTTTTGTCAGTTTAAATCACTCTGCATTTCACTAAGCTGTGGCAGCTCATTTTTATGTCATTACTAGAGATGCACCAATTACAATTTTCTTGGCCATATGACTGGCTGGTTCAGATTAAATTTCTTTCTGAGAACGATAAATGACAGCATACAGTAGAGCTGGGGGATATGGCCAAAAATTTTATCACGATACATTTTTCTGTATTGATCAATCGCGATAATTATCATGATATAAAATTTTCTAACACTGTCATAGTTTTAAACAACATCTTTCTAAAACATCAAACTAAATACAGTGGTAACCCTACTTACTAGTTTAATCCGTGCAGAAGCCGAGCTCGTTAGCTGGAATGCTCTTTAGCTGGATGCATTTTCGCTATAACAATATATGTAAAACTGATTAATCTGTGTCAGCCGGCCAATATACAGTATACTTTAATATGCTAAATAATGTGTTTATATGGGTTTTTTAAAACATAAACGTGACGATGACGGTGCTCGTGTAGGCTGGCGGCTGCATGGTTACACTTATCATATGAAAAGTAAAAGTAAAATGTATCTAACTTTCTTATTCACTACCTTTTGCTACCTTAGCGTCGCTTTCATTAGCACTTTCACTGAACAGCGGTCAAAAGTATTGACTGACCTCTTCTTCTACGCAGTGCCCCTGGCGATTTGGCATAGTTGAACAAATTTATGCTACTCGTTAGCTGGAATTTTAGTCGTTACCTGGAACAAAAATATTCTGAGATCTCGACTTGTTACCTGGAATATTCGTTAGTAGGGATGCTCGTAAGTAGGGTTACCACTGTACATGAAATGTTACTATTTAAAAATATTAAATTGTTTATTGCTAGAACATAATATTGTAGCGTCCGGCTGAACGCGTTGAAAGGATGGACGAGAAACTTTTACAGTCGTCGCTTTATTGTTGAAACTTACAATGACTGCTGTCGGCTGCAGCCACTCCAAAATAATAACAGGCTAGAGAGCCAAGCTAACAGGCTAATGCTAGCACTCGGGCTGACACACAGCGACCCCGTGCTCTCTCGCCCGGTCCCACTACACTCTCCCCCAATCACACACTTGTCTTAAACACAACAGTGCATTTTGGCGGCGCTGGTGAGGAGGAGCTAACAAGCAGCAATATTAGATTTCAGAACTCACTGTCAAGCTGCTTAGACGCGAAATGGAAACGAACATTAATGCTTATCGAATTCTATTGTCCCGGCTTATCATCGTCATCAATGTAAAAATTTTTGTGAAAAAAATCGATGTCGTTTTATCGCCCAGCACTAGCATACAGAAACATTTTTGTTCAACTTTTAATGGAAAATTTTTACATCTCAACATAAAACATGCACTGGATTACACGACAAACCTTCAAATCAAATAAAGAGCAATATTTGTACTTTTCCAAGTGAAAGGGAGAGACTATTTAGTATTAAGTAGAATTATTAACACCACTGAAATCAGACACTTCATCAACATGTCTCAGCACTGGTTTCATAAACACGAGTGTCTGAGCCGTGTAGCTCCCTACACACATGAACTGAACTCTATGAGTGAAAGCACTGTGATGTTAATGAATGCATGTTACACTTATATGTGACCCCGCCAGGGAAAACCAGGTCAAAGTCATTCTTTTTTTTTTTTATTAGTTTTTTTCAAAACAACTTTTTTGTGAATGTAAGTTTTGTTTTTGATCAAAATATGTACTACGATAGATATCTGAGACTATTATCTTTCATTTACAGCAATAATACTGAGTGGCTAAGTTTTGTCGCTAATGTGAGTAACATGATATTGACACAATATCTCAATAAGCTGCCCAGTGACTTTGGCCTGGTTTTCCCTGGCGGGGTCACATATAGCGCCTTTCTAAAATCCAGTTCCGCTTTCCAATCAACACAATCCATTTACACACTCAACCTCACACACTGTCGAGAAGCAGCAGCCAATCACACACAGCGTCTCAACTGGAAGCAACCGTCCACCTGGAGAACTGCATGGAGTACTAGGGGGATCACCCAGGACAGGGTGCCAACCATATCTGGGCATATATATATATATATATATATATATATATATATATATATATATATACATATATACATATCTATCGATCGATCGATCGATTATATATACAATCATACACATTTATTAACACACACCAGGATAAATTAGAGTCAACTCACCTGATCTCCATGTTTTTGGACTGTGGGACGACACCCAAGCAGACATGGGGAGAACATGGAAACTCCACCCTCATGTTGACTAGAACCCAAGACCTCATCGCTGAGAGGTGAACGTGTTTTTTTTTTTTTTTTTTTTTTGCAGAATTTTGTTAAATATACTGCCGTCAGGAGCGCGACTTCAGAGAGTTAAATAAACTTCACTTAAGATGATTATCAAATCTAGATTTGTTAAAGGATTAAATATTTTCCCACCGATATCTGATCTAGATTGACATCATCCTGATATCAGTGAACATCAATATACCACCTGTACCATTGGCCAGTTCTATTACACTGCAAGATACTGTTTTAGCTTGAGATTAGACTGGATATATCATGAACTCACATAATCATGCCAGCACTGGATTGGATCAATCTCAATGTTTTTAAAGCTAGAAGTCAGAATGACTGGACATGACAGTAAGATGAATGCTAGTCAGTACAGAGTGCTCTTTTTAATAGATCCTCAGTGACCGAGCTGAATTATCCTGAGTGATGGATGGCAGCTGACCTCCCATTACAGTGCAATCATCGTGTACAGCTCAGGCAGTTTTCCCTCTGTGCCTCTGCTACATGGCCTCTTGCCTTTCAGTTTCCACAAAAAAATACAAGAGCCATGCTTAATGCCTAAGTCTGCATTATTTTCCTCTCTGTATCAACATCCAACCTCATAACATGTCCGTATGACAGAAGAAAGGGACCCTCGCCTGTGTTTGATATTGTCCGTCTATTGGTGCTGTATAAATATGTGTCTGGATAATTCATTGTTGTTAGCATTAACCTGACAGTATCCAGATCTCATTGTGAGCTAGAAAAGCCCGGAAATGATTAGAGAACTGCTGTTTGAACTGAAGCTTTTACTTACAGAATGTCTTGGGATGTTACAAGTAATTTATTCCACAAATTGGACCTTTTTCTACTGAAAAAAATAATCCTGTTTGAGAATTTGTAAAGCCGTGCATTTAGCATTGAGTTTCCTGGATGATGGCAAGGAAATAGCAATAATACTGGTTATATTAATAGTTTTTCATGATATACAGTACCAGTCACAAGTTTGGACACACTTTCAATGTTTTTATTTTTTATTTTTCCACCTACATTATAAATTAATATTGAAGTCATCCAAACTATGATGGACCACATAAGGAATCATGTAGTAAGCTTAAAAGTGTAAAAGCATCTAAAATATAAAAAGTATTATGGTTTGTTTACCACTTTTTTGTTTGCTAAAAAAATCCATATGTTTTTCTTCATAGTTTGGATGACTTTAGTATTCATCTACAATGCAGACCATTTTAAAATAATGAAAAACCACTGGATTTCCTGAATGTGTCCAAACTTTTGACTGGTACTGTATAACTGAGAGATTCCTTGCTGCCACAATTATTAGTACTAGTGATGGACTGATTAATCGGCCATGCAAACATAAGGCTGAAAAAAGGCACATTTACAGGCACATCTACAGGCAGCCTGATAAAGCTGAAAAAAGGCACATCTACAGGCACATTTACAGGCAGCCTGATCAGTGTAGAACAATGTTAGAGCTCCCCCTAGTATCAATTTCAGCACTTTTTAGGCAGATCAAGACTGAATAAGCCGATACAAAAAAAAAAAAGACATAACATGATACTGACATTATATATTGACCATCGGCCACACTGCACTCTTAAGTATTGGCATCGGCCATTGAACAAACTGTATTGGTTGATGACTAATTAGAAGTATTGAAAACTGTTGAAAGCTGTGACAGATGGAGATGTTGGCAGAAACTGCTGAGCAACTTTTATGAAATAGAAACAAAAAACTCAATGAAACTGGCAATTTAATGCCCAGTCAGACTGTTGATATCACTGCAGGAGATTTGCTGACAGAGAAGCTCTAAAGTCCAGTCCTATTATGGTGAAGTTGCACTTTCTTGTATGTACTTCTTTTGAGAAAACACAAGGAGATATAGCTTTGTGTGACCTGGAAACCTTATACTGTCTCACCATCATTCATTATCATCTTTCACAGACACCAACGAGCAGCTGCCCCACCCCTGGCCACCCACATACATACACTCTATCTCATGGTGGTCACTTGAGCTTAACTTTCAAACACTTATCACTTCACTCTTCACTGTTAATTGTTTGTTTACTATTGTGATGGTTATGTTTTCGACAGTACACCACACGTCCTTCTCGTTTTAACTCGCACATCTCTACTTAAGGTCTTTGTGACTTTCATTCTAGGTATCCACTAGCTCAAAATGTCAGTATGTTAGGACGTAAAGATTTGGAAATGGGGTAAAACAGGTTGTAATATGACAAAACCAAGAGTATATGTGACCCCGCCAGGGAAAACCAGGCCAAAGTCACTGGGGAACTTATAGAGATATGGTGTCCTTCAGCCTGTCACTCACATTAGCGACAAAACTTAGCCGCTTGGTTTTATTGCTGTAAATGAAAGATAATAGTCTCAGATATCTATCGTAGGACATTTTTTGATCAAAAACAAAACTTAAATTCACCAACAAAGTTGTTTTTGTGCAATAAGCCATTCAGCAAATTTGCAGATTTTACCTGAAAAACGGGTTTCTGTGACCCCTCGAATCCTGATGTAGAACTACTTCTACCGCGGAGGTACACAAGCTTGTTGGATGTCATTCGGCTCCTGAACTACTACTCTTCACTGTAGAAATGTGTTTGAGCTCATGTATCCATCCACCAAACGTGAGCAGGTCAGATGTCTTCAGCTGATGTAAACAAAGTGATTTTTGCCAGCGTCGTCTTTTAGTATTCATTTCTGCTATATTTGGATTTATTTTGTTAAATTAAGCGTTTCTGGTGTTTTAATGTCTTGTGACACAAATAAACTGAGTTGAGTGTCAGTATACTGTGTCTCAGAATGCTCTATCTCTGAAAGTCTGAGAGATAATCAGATGAAACTTAGTGTGAGGCCTCCTTTAACAGTACTCTTTACAAATATGATAACTCATATTTGGAAAAAAAAGACTTTGATCCGGTTTTCCATGGCGGAGTCACATATAGAGAGGATTTTAGGTAGAATATTTAGTTCTAAATTTCACTTATTACGTAACAGACACTATGATATTTAAAATGTCTGCACAGATGTTTATATTGATTTCGCAGAAACGTCAGGGCTTCCTCTATGCAATTTAAGTTATTGTTATTTCAGCTCTGTACATTTATTTCTTTGTGGTCTGTTTAAGGTGTTCCAGGACCACAGGGATGGCAAAACTCATCTTGGTCAGCCGTAAACGGCTGTTCATGTCCAGTAGAAATAAACAGAAGTTTCAGTTTATAGTAATAACTTTAGGGTACAAAAAATCTTGACCCACTTAAAACTTCTCCTTACAGAAGAGGCTCTGTGTTGGGGCTGTTGGAGAAGCCATGCAGCAGTCACCTGGCCTCAAAAGGGAAATTCCTTCATGTTTGTGTTGACCAGCGCTGCAGAACCAGCTAAACATTATTTTGAACTCTCGACAGATGTTCAGAGTCACCATCACTAATTACTATGAGATTTTCCACATTGAACATTACCGGCTGTCTTATGCCTTATATGGACAGGAGATGCAGTGGACCACATTCTCACCACATTATTTTGGTATTTTGGTTTGGTTTATTGACTTAATTTGGAGAACAGGAGCAACAGCTAATGAAAACACAGTAATGCTATTTCTTTATTTAACTTTTTATTTTCATATTTGTGTCAACTGTTGCAGCTATGGTAATCAATATTCATGTTATCACTAAACAGAGCATAAGGTTAAACAGCATGACATGCTGTTACCAGTAAGGCGGGTTATGATTAGCCACTTACCTGGAATCACTTACACTAAAGGCAAGAATACAGTTAGCTAGGCTGCTTGCAGTACACACTGAGACCCAAACACTATTCTTCAGACTTGGTATTCACTTTGTTTCCTGTAAAATGATTTGTCATGAACATCCAAAACATAACCTAATAAACCTTGCAGGCTATACTCTGGTAGATATTACTGGTGACCAGGATTTGACTGATAACAACCGGAATAAATGAAATAGCTGTCAGGAAAGATTATGAGAATAGAACTTGAGAGGGTTGCCAACCCTAGCATTTGGTCAAAAATAGTTGGACAGAGGTCACCTAAATACATCTTGCAGGATTTTCTTTGATGATTGTTTCCTTAAATATTCATTTAAAATTGCCTGAATAAATGTAAAGCAAATGGCCAGTAGTAAAGCATTAGGACAGAACAGTGATCTCTCTATGAGAGAGTTATCTACATGGAGCCCTGTCTTGAGCTCTTTAAAAGAGCAGGCCAGGATGCATTTCAAAATGGATCTCTAAATTAGGCTTCCTTCTGTGTCTAAATGTAGTGTATATGTAGTGATGGAGGAATGCTTTAGGGCTGAAAACAAATAGCCAACTTTGTTAGTATTAATTTGTTTGTGTGAATTTGTTTGCTAAATATAGTGTGGGAGCATCAGATTTATATAGTTTAATGTCTGCATATATATTTCAGTTCCACCTTTTAGCCAGCTACAGAGCAAACGTCACTGACATTTGTATATATGCAGAGGTCCCTGACCACTGGGTCATGGTGTTGGGGGAGGTTTGTACTTAGTTGCTAACACTTATGGCTAAAGTCAAGAACCATTCACTGTTAACAAAGCATTCATTATTCATTTTATGAGAGAAACTAAAGTATAGAAGCTAGCACAGCTTCTGGATAAAAGTAGCAGATTTCGGGTATCACCGTCTCCCAGCACCACTTGATGGAGCTGCCTTTTTGCAGGAAAATGGGCAGAGAGCTACCCTGATTAACAGTAGACTGATGAAGACCAATTATTGCCGTTTTTAGAGAATTGGCACAAGACGATTATATTTAAGCAATTGTCTCTCACAGTGCCAGTGAACAACAAAATGCCACATTTACAGCCACATCTACAGGCAGCCTCATCAGTATAGCTGCTGTAGAACAATATTAGAGCTCCCACTAGTGTCAATTTCACCATTCTACAGGCAGACATAGCATGAATTTTATAAACCTATTCTTTTGTCAACTATTATTAAATTTTTTAAATATTTATATTCTTATATGAAAGAAAGGAGATATTATATATCGGACATTGGCTGCCCTGCACCTATTGACACAGTGGGGGGAAAAAAGTAGTTGGTCAGCCACTGACTGTGCAAGTTCTCCTACTTAGAAAGATGAGAGAGGTCTGTAATTTTCATCATAGGTACACTTCA
>BRDA01038549.1:0-26437 GCA_036984385.1 Crenuchus spilurus
AGCTCTGCTGGCCATTGAGAGGACACTAGTCAAGTCCCTGGAAAAGACGCCTTGTTGGTACGACAGGGTCACAGATCATTTTCTTGAAAAGAAATACACATACTGATCAACAGCAAACTTTCTTTGTAATTAATTCAATTATGAACCGTAATAATTTTTTCACAATAGTCTAATGTCTTAATGTGGCACTGTATACTGACATCTCACTGACTGCAGGCCACATGAGAGATGCTGAGTGAGTTAATCATCAGTGGTGGGCATGCAGGGTTACATGGATGCCAAGTGCAGATTGTCTTGGTGACGAGTCTTGACTGGTTTTGAGCACTTGGTGTCAGTGTAAGTTGGTCCTGTATCTGAGAGATTTGTCAAATCTTTGCTTCCCTTGTGCATAAATGAGCATGTGTAGAATAAGTCTTTACAGTACGTTCATTATCTGCTGCAATTCAAATGAAGACGTTGAGTGTGGGATTTATAAATGGTTCTTCCTCTGATGTCTAACCAACTCCAGGGTTGTTGTTAGGATGGCTGTAGAGTGGACAGACTTGCCTACTATAAGTGAACCTGTCATTACTCTGTAGATGATGGCTCATACTGAAAGGTTTGCTTGGTTGAAACTTCTTCATTGTCATCCTGGAGATGTTGGTGAAGAACTCTTTACAAGCTTTGAACAGAGCTTGCTTCTAATATGTTCATGTGGCAGGCTGTGCGTCTGGGGCTGCGGGGCTCACACACACCTGCCTTCATTTTTCCCACCAAGCTCTGACGACTTTTATCTCCGCTCCGCGAGCGGCTCCATCCATCACGGCAGATTTTATCTCCCATAACGATCCCTCGTCTCTCAGCCTGTCTGGGATGTAATGGAGGGGAACACAGATGGATTGGAGGTGGGACACCGACGACAGCTCGGGGGCGAAACCTTTCGCGACTGTCCCTCTCGGTTTTTTTGGAAATTGGTGCATGCTTGCTGGTGATTAAGCTTTGTTGTTGGTGGGTTTTGTTGTGATACTGTTGTGAAAACTGTTCAAGGTTCAGATGATGACTGTGGTTCTTTGTGGGTGACCTGGATCCTCCTTTACGGGAAATAGCAGAGCATGTTCATTGCACTGTGAGTCAGAGGACAGTGTGGAAGATACGGTCAGTTATCTACCTTTGCTCATGCTTAATCAAGTCAATTGACATCAGAGCAACCCATTAAACAAGCTTATTAATGGTCTGAAGTTGTGTTGGTCATTTGTTTTAGAGTAGTGAGCCATGACGTGGCAAATATAACAAGATAAAGGGTGATGTTTTATCATCTCACAGTCTGTCATTGGCTGGTTTCCTGTCTAATTCATCATATCCTGCTCCAGTCTCAGATAACCTGGTCTGTGGTCCAGTCTGTCATAGAATATTCTTAAACCCTGTTTGTCATATCCTGGTCTAAAGTCCAGTTTGTCATAGCTTGTTTTGAAGTTCTGATTGTCACAGCCTGGTCTGATGTCCCGTCCATCATATCCTGTTCTGAGGTCCAGTCCATCATATCCTGTTCTGAGGTCCAGTCCGTCATAGCTTTGTTTGAAGTCCAGTCCGTTGTAGATCGTTCTTAGGCGATGTTTGTCAGAGTTGTAGGTGTTTGTCAGAGCCTGTTCTGAGATCCAGTCTGAAGCAGCTTGGTCTAAGGTCCAGCTAATCATAGCTGGTTCTAAAGTCCAGTCTGTCATAGCTTAGTTTAAGATCTAGTCTGTTATACTGTTATATCTTGGTCTAAGATTTAGTCAGTCACAGACTGGACCTTAGACAAAGCTGTGATGGCTTAGTCTAAGATCTAGTCTGTCATAGTTGGTTCTAAAGTCCAGTCTGTCATAGCTTAGTTTCAGATCTAGTCTCTTATATCTTGGTCTAAGATTTAGTCTGTCACAGACTGGACCTTAGACAAAGCTGTGATAGCTTGGTCTAAGATCTAGTCAATCATAGCTTAGTCTAAGATCTAGTCTGTCATAGCTTGGTCTAAGATCCAGTCCGTCATAGCTTGGTCTAAGATCCAGTCCGTCATAGCTTGGTCTAAGGTCCAGTCTGGTATAGCTTGGTCTAAGGTCCAGTCTGGCATAGCTTGGTCTAAGGTCCAGTCTGGCATAGCTTGGTCTAAGGTCCAGTCTGGCATAGCTTGGTCTAAGGTCCAGTCTGGTATAGCTTGGTCTAAGGTCCAGTCTGTCATAGCTTGGTCTAAGGTCCAGTCTGTCATAGCTTGGTCTAAGGTCCAGTCTGGCATAGCTTGGTCTAAGGTCTTGTTTGTTTTACATGCCCATCTTATGAACTTTGTGTCTGAACTGTTTTCCTTTTTTTTTATCAGTCCTGGTTCATTTTTGAAGATCAGGTTTGTTGCACAATGCGGTGAACAATACAGATGCCACACTATTATATAACTACAGCAGATGCCATCAGAATTGGGAAAAGTTTGCTGGTTTCCATGGCAAGGCATTAAGTCTTATGTCAGTTCAATGAACCACAGTGTTACGTTAGATGAGCAATATTAATATTTTTTCCAGTGATATTCAAGAGAAAAATGTTTGCAAAGCAAAATGTAAAAATGTCTTTGGGACAGTTTTGTTTACCACAGGGCATGACCGAGGTGATTTACTAAAGTCATTCATTTTCGCCATCGAGAAAATCCTCTTAGACTCAGAATTCCTAATTTGGGCAGGATGCTTCAACAGGATGACAACATGACTTCATGTTATGATAGTGATGTCACCCCTGTTGCTCATCCATGGAGGTGTTACAATCCACCTCGGCTAATCTTCTGTGAGATTACCATGTAAGTACAAATTCATGTTGATATCCGGAAACTGTCTCCATATATCTGCTCAGCCTGATCACCCTTTATAGCTCCGCTCTGAATATTGTACTATTTAAAAGCATCATTGATGCACCAGCTTTAAATTTTTCATAAAAATACCACTCAGCTAATGCTTTGCCCACAAGGTGAATAAGAGGTTATCAGTCATCCTGCACAATGAGCAAAATTGATGAGCTTATTCTGGTGGGCTTCAGGTGCATCTATTTTTCTTTATTGGTGAAGGTAGCAGTGAAGAGTCCTTTGGATGACTAGAGTTGGGGATGAGGTGGTGGTGGTGATCATCTAACATCCTGACTGTTGTTGTTAAATGCAATCAAATCTTCACTGCAATGCTTTAAAATCTAGCAGAAAGCCTTTCAATGAATCTCCCAATACTTTTGTCCATAAAGTGTATTTTTGAAGAACCATTTCTTCATATGTAAAAGGTTCTTGAACACAGACTTGGTTCTTCCAAGAAGCTTTCCAAGAACCTATCAAGAAATTATTCTTCGAAGTACCTTTTAAAGATGCTTTAAAATAAAAACTGGTCCTTTGAGGCACTTCTAGATGCAGTAATCTGAGGAACCCATAAAAGATCTTCCAGGAACCTTTTGTTTTGTGAAGCTTTAGCCGGTTTAGAAAATGTGTATGCATCAACAGCTTTCCTAAAGCCAGATATTCCATTAGGTAAACATGAAAAACCAATCTGTCCAAATGTTAGCCTCTAAACGTAGCCTAATTGACGGGGCTGTATTGACTCATCTCTGACATAGTTTAAAGGGGACCGGCTATCCAATTGTTCCATAGCAAGTAATCGATGACAGCTTGACTGGAAATTAACATCCTCTCTCAGGACATTAAATGGATTTCTAATTAAGCGAGGCTTTTTTCCAGCAAACCCATTAAGCCTACGATGTGAAGGAAGGAAATTCCAAAAGTAACAATTTCACTGGTGTTAAAATGGAAAAAGTTAGCAGGTTAGGCATGTTGCCTTAGTGACAGGGCTAATTGCAAGATTCCCTGCAGTTTAAAGCGTGAGCCCATTAACCAGAGCCATAAAAGACTCTTTGATTTTTTTTCCCCTGATGTGTAAAAGTATCATTTCCATCAAATGCCTTTTACCTTGAAATAAATCCCCAATTAAGACAGAAATGAGCATTTAGGAAAAATGTTCTTGTACTGAACTGCTGAAAACATTTGATTAACGAAAGAGAAAAAAACTACAAAGGTATTTCATTATTGAGCATTCATTTCAGATATTTCATGTTACTGCTGATCAGCTTCAATTCGTTTGTTAATATACATCCATTCCTGCATTTCAGGCCTTCATCACATTCCAAAAAAAAAGTTGGAACGGGGCAATTTTAGGATAGTAATGAGAAAAATGAAATAAATAATTTCATACAGGTGATATCAACAGGTGATTGTAATTATAATTTGGTATAAAAGCAGTATCCAAGTCTCTGAGAACCAAAGATGGGCATCAGCAATTTGTCAACAAATGTGTTGAGAAAAAACACTGTTCCTTAAAGAAAGATTGGAATGAATTTGCATATTTCTATAGATATTATATAATATTGATATTGTGTTTGTTTGTATATTTGTGTATAATCTTGGTGTATTAAACAATGTTGCTAGGCCAGTGATTGCTCTGGGACATGAGTTTATTCTACTGTGAATTACATGAATTTCTTGATTAATCAGAACAGAAACACTTGGTCGGCATGCTCACGGCACAGTAAAATAAAATGACAGAGGTTCATTTGCTGTATTGAAGCATCATGTGATAGTGAAGGCCAGCATTACAATGATGAATAAAAAGTGATGTAATTTACAGCACTCTAGTGTAGTATTCATCCAGTCTGACATAAAGGCAGTGGACCATAACTAGGCCAGTACCTTTCCTGTCACTGGAGTGAAACGCTCAAGGGTACATTTCCAAAACCTTTAGTTAGGGAACGTAATTGTAGCAGATTCTGTTATAATTAATAGAAAGTTGTATTGACTCCACTCACCCTGTCCTGACTCCAGACTTTTTTACAGGTTTTTTGTACTGTTGAAATTATGAAAAGTTACAATCTGCTCCTTTCTCGTGGAAAAGCGAATGTAGTGAACTTTCAAGGTACACAGCTGGACCATCATACACAACCCCAAATCAGAGACATTTGGTACAGTTTGGAAAATATTTAAAAAATGTGATTTACATTTACTTTGACTTTTATTTCATTACAGACAGTATGTAGGCAAAATATCATTTTATTTATTTACATATATTTATTAATTCCTGCATTTCAGACCTTAAAAAAATTGGGCCAGAAAAGCGTTTACCACTTTGTAATGTTGCCATCTCTTCTCACAACGTTTACAAGATGTTTTGGCACTGAGAATACCAGGTGATGAAGTGTTTCAGGTGTCGTTTTATCATATTATTCCTGTAAACACATCTCACAGTGTGCAACAGTCCAGTTTCAAATTGTATTACAGACAGGTGAAGAAATACTATGCTGTTGTAGGTTGTATTGGGTATACCCTGTGTTTGCTGTGATCTGTTTTGAGAACATGCTATGTAACTATTTCTGTTAGTCCTCAAATGTCTATTCTGTTACATCTGTCTTTCCACTATATTTGTCCTTCCTTAAATGGCAATTTTTTGTTACCATTGTCCTGTTGACCGAATGGTCAATGGCTAAACTTGGCTACTCTACAGCCTTTATAACCCATGATAGCTCAGCTTTTGGTGGGCTAGCTGAGTGTGTCTGTGGATCCATACACACCCATAAACCAACCTTCCAGACAACATCGGCTAGTTCCCTGATGTGAAGGGTCTGTTTGGGGTTAATTTCTACACAGGTCAGGACTGCAGGTGGGCCAGTCGAGTACCCGTACCTTCTTCTTCCACAGCCATGCCATTGTAATGTGTGCAGCATGTGGTTTTGCATTGTCTTGTTGAAAAATGAACGTGCATGAAGGTCCCTAGAAAAGTTGTTTTGAAGGCAGCATTTGTTGTCTCGGTGTACTTTTTGGAGTGTAAATGACCTTTGCCAAGGACACTGACAACCACATACCATGACAGACCTCTTCATCTTAGGTCCAGAGCACATAGAATATTAGAAGGCCTGAAATGCAAGAATGGAAGTATTGGGTTAATGAAATATTGTATCTTGGGTTCATACTGTCTGCAATGAAATAACAGTTAAAGTAAATGTAAGAAACAAATTTTTTTAATTTACATTTTCTATACTGTCCCAACTTTTTTTTTTATTTGGGGTTGAACCTTTAAGAGCATATTTACATTGGTTGCATCTCAGGATTCTAAAATGTTCCTGTGGTCGTTACTAGTAGATATAGAGCATCTGTGCTAATAATTAACAACTGGAACAAAATTTCAAAAACTCTATTTTTCCTCCAGCAACATGCAGAATAGCACACAAAATGCATCTGACCTGCTGGTCATAAATCTTCCTGAATCTCGGCCTCAGTTTGTTCTGCTTGGTAGATGCTTCCTCTTTTCCTTCCCTTTGCTATTTCTCTTTGCTGGGGACTTTTCATCTTGCAATGCCTTCTTTGAAACATTTTCATTACCAGCCGCTATATCTTGTCATTTTCATCTTTGACTGGCCAAACATGGTCTCGTAATTGATTTTCTTCTTAAGTTCATCTTCTGAATGCCAAAACTTGTGCAAGCCGATTAGGTGATCAGTGTTATGTAAGTTTTGGTCAGCAAGATGATGATGATGGAGATTGGGAATGATGACATAATTTACCTTAAAGGACTTGTATCATGGAGGTTGCAAAAATGGCTCATTATGAGTTGTTTTTGTGATGTTTTGTTTTTTATACTGGTACACCTTTGCCCACTCTTTTCACTGCTTACCCACGCTTTGCCCATTTTTCAGACCAGACTTGAATAACCATAATATAGGTCAACATATATTTATGCACCCATTGGTGACAAAAGTACAAATGCCCACACACTTGTCTAGTCCCTGTAGAGAAGTACTACTAGTAAAATAGGACACTCTAGAGCAGATGAACATGAACCTGTTGGCACCATGTCTAATGCCAGGTGTGGGAAAGAGGGGTATAAAGACACTGGGATGATGGTGCTCCGTCCAGTACTTGGAGTACCAGGGATGAGTTGAGGATGAGGTGAGGTGGTGATCATCTAACATGATTGTACTAATGCTTTCATCAGTGCATGCAATCAAATCCTCACAACAATGCTCCAAAAGCCTTCACTGGACAGTAGAGACAGTTACTCCAACAAAAGCAAGATAAGAAATTATAAAATAAATGTAGAATATGGACCCGGATATAAAAATTGCTGCAGTACTGATTGACAGTTTGTTGTGTTAAATATGCAGACAAATACTTTTCATACCGCTGATATTTGATTTGGTGTGTTAATCCTTACCATCCTGCAAGGCTGACTGCAGAACATAGCTGTCTTATGAATAAGTCTTAGCTTAGCTTGACAGCTAAATCCACAGTCTCTTATCATGCATGCCTACCAGGCAATCCGATGTATTTCACCGTTGATAACCTCACATTTAATGGAAACAAGCAGTAAGGCAGTTATTCGCCATTTACAATGACTGTGCCATAATTTACAGCACTGATTGTGCCAATCTGCCTATCTCTATTAAAGATGTGTAGACACTGAAGTTGAACATCCAGTGTTTCGTCTACACAGAGGTTGGCACCAGCATTTGGCTTCACTTCACCATGTTTTTCATTTCTTCTGGGTTAATTAAACTCCTTTTTTAGTATGTTTGTTCCACTTTCGATCGAGCTTTCAAACTGCCAGCCCACAGTACACAAGCTGACACATGACTGGCAAATGCCCTCAGAAGCGGGCCTGATCTAAACTGGAGCTTTACTCTGCCATCAGTTTCTCGGCTCTATCTACTCTGGCCTCCTGCACTTATTCTATCCTCATTCAGCCTCCACGTGTCCTGACCTGCATCGTTCAGCTCTATCGGCTTCTAATGCACTTATCTCCATCGCCGACCTTTTGCTATTACCTCTCAGCACACAGCCCATCCGTATAAAGCAGTCTCCTGCTGGAACAACTGAAGAGCATGTAGCTGTCAGTCACTCTGCAGGAAACTAAACCAGGGAGATGACTAGAAGGTGATGACTACCATGGATTTAGATGTGATGAGTTCGCATAAACCATACACAGTAAATCTGCCAGTGTTAAATCAACACTATTAGAGTTAAATTAACACTAAGAGTGTTACATTTTGACACTCTCAGTGTTAAATTAACTCTAATAGTGTTGATTTAACACTGGCCGATTTACTGTGTAGAAAGCTGACATAAACCAGGATTTTATAGAATTGTCCTATACTGTAAATGAACACTGAAGTCATCCAGACTATGAAGGAACACATAAGGAATCATGTAGTAAACTTAAAAGTGTTAAACAAACCAAAACATGTTTTAGATTTTCCTTCAAAGTAGACACACAACTGATGTCTCAAACACATTAAGGGGGTAAAAAATGCAAGTCATGAACTATTGACAAGGCACAGCTGTTAACTGTCTGTAGCACAGAACAAAGTGATAAAGTTTATTTATATAGCACATTTAAAATGCAGGCTGAAGGGCTTTACAAAAAAAGATCAAAGCACACAGTAGATGTAAAGGGAGAAAAAATAAAAATAAGTGCGTAATACTAACATAAGCAAGTAATGTAATGTAAAAATGTTATTTTATGTGGTGGGAGGAGCCTAATGCATTATTTCACAATAAAAATACAAAGGCTGCTTTAATACACTGCCTCATATGCAGAAGTGGCATATTGGGTTAATTTAAGACATGGTTTGGAGTTTATCTGGCATTTTGATGTGGCATAATGTGGCATACTGTCTATCCTGCTGTATATGATGTTATATGACTATATTCCTTACTGTTTCAGACTTTTCCTTTCAGCATCCAGTATTTTTGTTACTTTTGTATGGCCTGTGAGTTTCTGTGAGCAGGTTCTTTCTACTATTGACTGGAAGACACATTTCATGAAACTGTTCTTCTACTGCCAAAGTGAACAATGCTAGATGTTTACTGCGCTAAACAATACAAAGGTCTCCGCGGTCCGTTTGAGCTTCAAATTTGATATTTTGGAAATGTGTGTTTAGCTCCTGCTTACATCCTGAACAATTGTAATGGCTTGTTTTTAACAATAAGCATCAGTTAATTCATTCCCTTTACCTGTTTATAGCAAATTGAACTCTTGCTTTATCCGCACTTACTCTCTGTGCATTTTAAACAGGCAGCTACCAACAGTATAATAACAGCTGCTTGAATGATGATGATGACTCAGTCTATTGACTTTTTCAGCTTGTCTCTTGGGCTGTTGTGCATTAGACTCCTGTGTATGTCCAGGCTCAGTTCTGTGAGGCTATTCACACCCTGACCATTAATACATCCAGCCATGATTGGTTTCACATGTGACTGACCGAGGCTGGCCGGGCAGATAAGAACGTGATCAGTGACATAGTCAGGAAATCATTTGGGAAGATGAAGAAATATCCTAAATAAAGTCACTGATCTGTAATGTAATTAATAAATTCAACTCATGCATTATGGGCGGATGCCAAAAAGTAGTAAAGGGGGGGAAGAAAATGACCCAATATTACATCTAGAGTGACAAAAATATGTGAACTTTTAGGACTAGCAGATCATTTGAAGGTGAAATCCCAGTCAGAGGGATGACGATGAGGTGTGAGTGGGTGCCCTGTTTTATTTAAAGAACAGGGATTTAGCAAAGTCTGATCTTCGCAACACATGTGTGGATGTTTATCATGGCATGAACTGATGAGATTTCTGAGGACCACAGAAGAAGAGTTGTTTCCATGTCCTGACAAAATCCCCTTTCAAAAACGGCCGTACTTCTCTGTCTAATGGCTAAGGTGTGGTGAGGCTCATTGTATCATCCAGGTGGATGCTGACCATTGTTGATAGTTGTGGTCTCTCTCTAATGTCTTTCTCAAATGAAAACATGCTAATAAAATGAAAGTAAAAGTAAATTTTAGCTCATTTGTTGTGCAAAACAATGGTGGCATAGTAACCACCAATGAATGATAATTTGGGACTGTAATAAAATATTCTAAATCAGGTTCAAATCAAGACCCCCCCAACACGTTATCTCAGAGACATTCACACTTGGCACACTGTCAAATTGACCATCAGCTTGCTTATTTTAAGTGAGCAGTCAATAGCTGGTGCAGACAGAGTTTACTTACACAACCCCGCTGAATTGCATCATCATGACCTGTGGCAGCTCTGTGGCATTCTGCAAGTGTTTACTTCATTAGTGAATATGCAGAGAAATCAATAGGACAGTAGAATCGAATAAAATGCCATTGATTTTTCACTGCTCTGTGGATGGTGCTGTGTACTGTGAAGGCAGATTTATCTCCAGCTATACAGAAACATAACAGTGGATGTGTATGTGAGGATACCTGTCAGAATTTACTTCTGCATACTGAAGTGTTTCACATATTTGATAGAATGTAACAGAGAGCTGCACATTCATTTTTTGACATGCTGAAGGTTGATCTGAGATAAACCTGCATAAAGTCCCTTCGGTGCTGTGCAGCCTGAAAAAAATTTCATGTACAGTACCAGTCAAAGGTTTGGGCACACATTCTGGACATTCAGTGTTTTTTCATTATTTAAAAATGGTCTGCATTGTACATTAACCCTAAAGTCATCCAAACTATGAGTAAACACATCTGTAATTATTTAGTAAACAAACAAGTAAACAAACCAGAACATGTTTATATTTGACATTCTTCACAGTAGGCACCTCTTGCTTAGATGCCAGCTTTCTTGGCATTTTCTCAGTCAGCTTTATGAGGTAGTCACCTGGAATGGCTTTCAGTTAACAGCTGTGTCTCGTCAAGAGTTCATGACTTGCATTTCTTGCCTCTTAATGTGTTTGAGACATCAGTTGTGTCTCTACTTTGAAGAATCTTAAATCTAGAACATTTTGGGTTTTTTTTTAACACTTTTAACAGTTTACTACATGATTCCCTATGTGTTCCTTCATAGTCTGGATGACTTCAGTTTTAGTTTACAATGTAGGAAATGTTTAGTCAGTGTGTAAAACATTGAATAAGGTGTGTCCAAACTTTTGACTTGTACTGTAGTTGCTGTATAAAACATGTGGACTAGATTTTTAGACTGATTTTTGTTTTAATATAATGAACTGTTAATATTTTAAAATGATGTAAGCTTAAGGGGTTAAAAAAGTTACACAACATCATTATGTAATTGATGCAGTACATGTTTGGAGAGTAGCGATGCCAGTAACAGAGATCTCATTTCATTCCAAAGGCCTAGGGCTCAGTAGTACAGGGTAAAAGGGTTTGGTGGCCACTTGAGGACAGCCACATTGCCAAAGGAGCTACTGTCATATTCAGTCTTCCATGAAGCCCAGATGTTTGCTGATGTAACAGAGTCACGTTATTCCTGACAACCACGCATTTAGCTTTATTTGGTGGTTAAATATTTCAATAGGTGGTTCTTTTGGCTCTTGATTGTACCTGGAGACTGGAAATAGATGTAACCTTTCAGTATTGACTGCCTTTTAAGTACTAAAGAGGAAACCAGGGATTAATGATGAGGTTCTTCTTTCTTGAAGGTAAAATATAGATCAAGAGCAACAACAGCGACAGGCTGGCACCTGGGATAATGCATTGTTTTCCCAGAGCTTAAGAAATACATTGCAGTTCGATCATATCTATTGGACTTGACAAGAACCAATCTTAGACCATTTACTGCTCATAGCTGTTGGCCAAAATGTGTCCTATGCTGTAGTGCTGGCTAATGTCCCCTCGGTTTAAGCTAATGTAGTGCATATCAGTCCAGTAAATGATACACTACATCCTAATGTGCCCCTTCTGTACAGTGAAGGTACACAGCTGACAGGTTTTAAAATGTACACACAGCTTATGTAATCTCCATTGTCACCTGGGACAATCGAGCCCCTGCACAGAAGACCAGCGACAGCCTGACCAATGTCAAGTGTTGATTAGAGTAGTGCGAGACCTCCAGTATTGAGCTGTAGAGCAGTGGAGTGATTGAGCCCAACTAGAGGTGGGTAATCCAGGTCCAGAAAGTTAAAATCCATCCCAGGATTTTGCTCCAACTTCATGTGTGTATCTCTGCACCAACAAGGCAGTTGAAACACAATCCTGGGATGGATTTTTACTTTCTGGACCTGGATTACCCACCTCTAACAACCCAATACCTTTGGGATGAGTTGGATTAGAGGTTGTGACCCAAAACGAATCATTCAGCAGAAGTACCTGAGCTCAGTAATGCTCTCTTGTGATCAATTTCCTCAAAGCAATGATGCAAAATGTAGTGTAGAGGCTTCCCAGATGACTACAAGCTGTTACTGCAGCAAACTCTATATTAATAATCTTGATTTCTGAAGACACTTTTGGGAACATTTGGAAAGTATGTTTTAGACCATGTACCAAGTGTCAAACGTAGTAAATGTTGTTCATTTCACTTACAGGCCGCTCTGCTGTAATGGTGTAACATGTCGGTGTTATTGTTTAATCCCTTGTAATACATTTTGTATCAGTCCACTTCTCTTTAACTATAGGAGCCCTTACTGAATTGCTGTGAATAGCATTTGATGCTTATTCAGCTACATAGGCAAGAAGAGGTGCATGTCATAAAATGCACAATGAAAACCCAACAACAACAAGGTCTAAAGAGTTCTTTGGATTAAGGCTGTAAATTATAGGTCTTTGTATTGGTAAGAACTTGTCGATATGATATGCATCATGATACAGAGTATACTGCAATATATTGCTGTGATAAAGGTGATATAGACTCACTTCAAGTAAACATACCTAACGTAATGTCCATGTTAGTTTGTGAACCCCATTTCTGAAACTAGAGGGCAAACTTGTACCCAGCTGGTCTGTGTTGGGGTACTAAGTTTTACTGTAGTGGAAAATGACCCACAGATGTGGGGCCCATATGGACAAGGTACAAGCAATGTTCAATGCTGGACCTACATATGGATGACCTCCTCAGTTCTTCAATAATCAGGATCTGGCAGAGCAGGTATTATTTGACTGGTGGATCATTCCCAGCAGTGACACTAACATGGTGGTGGTGTATTAGTGTCTGTTGTGCTGGTACAGAATGAAATGATCTTAATTGCAGACTATTTCATATAAATCAATGGTTGCCCTATTTCAGACTTCTTTCCACAGCTATCAGAGAGTCTTTTGTCATGAACCACAATGAATGTGAAACATTCCACCCACCCTTAGAGACTGATAGACAGATGAATTTTCTTCCTTCGCCTCTTTTTTGTGAAAGGAAGAAGTGACAGATCTGATGGAGGAGTGTGTGCTTTCCTCTTCCAGTTCTCCTTCCCTCTTCTGTCAATCACACGTCTTCCCTTAGGTGGGATGACTAGTTTTTTTTTTTACGTTAGCCCCATTTTCGTAGACCTCCATCTCTTACGTCTCTTAGCAGATATAGCACTGAAAAAGTAGCAGATGATATTTTTTCAGCCCAGTTTTGACATCTCAAGGTCAGCAGAGAGGAGCTTTGGCTCAAGGGAGGGAACTTTCCCAAACACAGCCACTCACCCTGTCACCTTCCATCAGCACTGAGAGACAGACAGTGAGTCTGCTAGTGAGTGTGGGGCTTCGATCGAAATTCAATGCTTTACAGCACCCATAAAATGACTGTAATGTGCACCCTGTATTATTATATATTAACTATGAAGACGTACATGACTCAGAAAACAAGCAATGACTGTGAAACACTAGGGGACCTTAATACAACACATAATTAATGTTAAGATAAGCGGCCAGGGCTGTGCAATGGACAGTATATAACTAGGGGTGGAGACATAACATGAATGTAAACAAGAGAGCACATGGAGAGCAGATGGCACATGGAAAACGTAAACAAACATAAAAGGCACGTGGAAGGAGGTGGGGCCAGGGATGATGCTAATAGGAGGAGGGTTACATTTGCTTTATTATGTCTCAGATATTTACATTTTTTGGTTACTGTGAGTGTTTCAAAAATACATAATATCTAAAATATTTCAAGCCTTTTATATTTTAATGTTGGTAATAGTCTTTTTCTCAAACTCAAAATGAAATATTCTAATAATTTGAGATTCTGGATTTCTGACTTTCATGAGATGTCATACCATAATTAATATACGATATACAATATATATGTTCTGAATTAAATTATGAACAGGAATGAACTTTTTCACCATTTTTTGATTTGGCTTCATATCTTAGAAGCCTATTTTATTTGCAATCATGGGTTTTCCAGTTTTTCATCAGATTGTGTGAAATTCAAACTTTAACCATTTCAGTCATTATCACTATATTAATTATAAACCATTTTTCATCATGATGTGACCCTGCTGTGTCCTGGGCCACGCCCCTTCCTTGTCTTTGTTTGTAACGTGTATACCATTATGATTTTCTGTTTTTTTTTTCTGTCCACGTCATGTCCACACACCCAGTCCTGTCATGTGTCATATCAGTGATTACACCTCTCTCTTGTCTTGACCCCATCCCATCCCATTCCATGTTTAAGTTTACTTTAAAAGCCTTCCCAGTGTGTCAGTCGTTTGGGAGTCATTGTATCGTCACCACGTGTCATGTAGCAGTGTTACCACGTTTCTCAGCTTCCTCGAAGTCTGTCGTTTTTATCACAGCCACAGTTTGTTTATTTTGTAAATAAGGTCACATTTTCTGAACCCATGCTCTCTTTCGCATCCTCCTGCACCCCTCATTACTGACACATGATTATGTTGACTAAATTGTTTATTAAACATACAGTGAACAGATGCATGTTGGGACGATCCAGTGGAAATAAATATATATATTCTTGAAGGTCTTTCATGCATGTTGTATAAATGCGGCAACACTATGTCAGTCAAAAATAAGGTCTTGTGTAGAGTTGCATCATAACCTGTACTTTTAGGTGTGTGCGCTCGTTATGTACAATTCTGTCAGGTTTCTCCTCTTAAAAAAGTCTAAAAAGGTGATTGTGTCAGGTTTATTGAAAAGCTTCTTTGTGTGGCAGGTGATGCTACACATTAAAGGCATCACATGCCTTGTAGACTGTTAGCTCTGCTTATTAGAACAGATGCTTCAGGTGTGGGTTTGTAAAAACAGGAATTCTTAAGGCAGATTTGAGATTATGAGTAAATATTAGTCTCACACTCTAGACTCCGATGAGCTTTTCACTATTTAATTCTGCAAAGACCCCCCCTACAAGATAAAGCAATTGGATTGACACACTACAAGTTCAATCACTGATTTGACATGATGTATAGGAGAGAATTGAGTCACCACTTGGAAAACACAGCGACACATGTATAAACAGGAGATGTTGAGCTTGTCATGCCAACAAAACAGTTGGAAAACGTCTGCAAGCTTTGTAGTCAAACTTTTATTTAGTATAAATATAGTAAAGCTGTTTTCAAAGTGAGCGTTTCCAAACCCAGGACTGCTTGAATCATCTGGTCAAGGATAGTTAATCAGAACACAGCTGGCAAAACCCTGACAGTGTTGGCCAAGTCAACCCACTGTAGATATCAGGACTCTTTCTCTTCAGTAAACAGGTTTGCTCAGCTTAACACTGTGATGCCCAGTTGCCACCTGGTTTGGAAGAGTGCATTCTGGTCCGACTTGAGTCTGCACCACTGGCACATCATTATGACGTACACCATTATAATCTAAGGAGAGTGAGGCAGGACCTGTTTTCAGAGCCAGGCACTGTAGTTGGGCTCTTGATGATGCTCATTCCTAGAGTACCCATTGACAACCTCACTGGCATAAACTGAAGTGTAGAACATATTTAGGGTCTATGTGATATAGAGTGATGTATTCAAATGTGAAATTTAAAGTGAAATTCATTCAAAGAGACACTTCAGGTAAAATTGCCAGGCTTCCTGTTCAGCACCTCCTCCACTTGCAGCTGCAAGCCTTTGACCACCAAAGTGCAATTCATTATAATTCATCTCAAGCCTCATATTAACGAATTAATTTTTTTGTGAATGAAGTTTGCCAAAATCAGCATCACATTATTTTTAATTTCTTTAAATGACTTTTATCTTATTGTGGTAAAAATAAATGTCATATTAAATAACTAAGCTATCTATTGCACCGTCCTTTAGTGAATAAAGTGATGAGAACATGGTTTTATTTGCTCCAGATGTCTTGTGTTGTTTGTGTGTATGGCTTCATATACAATATTGTGCTGAAACATTTCTAATTTTATCTTCTCTCTCTCTTTTTATGGCTCTGACTGCACATCTGATGTGACCCTGCTGTTCACTCACAGGTAAGCTTGTCATTTTTCTGTTTTCAGTCTGGAAAAATATGACAAAATAATGGCTTTTATAATGTGAAATGGAATCAGAGAGTGGCTCCTGAAGTATAAGTTTATAATGATCAGCACAGTATATGAGAAAGTTTACTGTGTGCTTTGTTCATCTGCTGGGAAATCTTTTGGCTCTTGTTGTCAGAACATTCCCACACCAAACAGTCTATGATGGAGAGCATGGTTGACATGACGGTCATTGTATAAAAAGTAGCTGTTCAGTGTTGTCACTGGCATAAGAAAGCTTTGTATCTCCTAAACGTAATTCTTATTTTATTTACTTACTTTTATTTTATTCTGAGGGCCCTGAGTGGCTCAGCGGACTAAGACGCTGTTACTATGATCTGAGGATCGTGAGTTCGAATCCCAATCAGGCTGCTTGCGATTGGCAGCCGGGTTCTGAGAGAGCAAAATTGGCTGTGCTCTCTCCAGGCGGGAAAGATGGCACTCTCTCCCCAGCACTATTAAGTACTCGGGCATCTCCCAAGGGATCCATCAGAACTGGGGATCCTGCACTTTCCTCTGATCGCATTGGGTCCTCGACAGTGATGTATTGGCAGCAGTTGGAAAAGAGGCGGAGCTTGATTTCACATGCATTGGAGGAGGCCTGAGTTAGTCTGCACCCTCTTAGAGTCAGAGACATTACAAGTGATAGGGAGAGTCAACAAATGGGCTACTAACCATCGGGGAGAAAATTGGATAAAACAAATTAATGAATTGTTCTGAGCACTATTCAACTGATGTTGTTTTCCAAACATGGAAAAATGGAGTTCTTTGCTGTTTTCATTTTCTGTATTCTCAGTAGCTTCAAGGTAGCATGACTTGACCTTGACCTTGACCTTCTTAGTTATGGTGTTTTTCACTTATTAGGGGCACATAAGGTACATTAAAGTCAGGGGATGTTTTTTGGATTCTGGCAGCAGTGCAGGGCTGTGTGCTAAATATCAGTGAAATAAAGGTGATTGTAAAAACAGGGATCAAAGCTGACCTGTGACCAAACTACCATTACTGAAACACAAACCAGCTGGCAGCTGTATTCCTCACTCCACTGAGTTACCATCAACATCTGCAGCAGGGAGGGACCTCATGATTTAGAGCCAACAGTTGGCTGGTGGTTTAAAAGGCTGTCTTAGTCCTGGTGGGAGAATAAACCTTAAAACAACCCTACAAAGACTCATATCTTGGCAAAGTCTTGGATGTAGGGAGCATATTTAATATTTATTATGTGATTACTGTAACACTGTCATAAGATTAATCTATTTCTAAGTAATAACGCTAAGTAAAATTATCTCACTCCGCTGGGAAATCATTTTGCTTCTATTACGAAATAAGGTGTGAAGTCAGATTGTCTGGTACAATAAGGCAGAGAAATATTAAGAGGTTTTCTTACATTTAAGATGTCTTTACTTGCCAAGGTATCTGTTTCTATGGGGGAGTTCAGCTGCTAGCAGAAACAGTGCTAGGTGCTAGCCATTTAGCCATTTAATTTAGCATTTTCCCACAGGCTGTGTGCCAGTATCCACACTGAAATGTAGCATTTAACTGTAGGCTATGTGTTAGCATACAGTCATTTAAGCTGAAATTTCACATTTTACTGTTGGCTATGTGCAAATATTCAACTATTTTAACATGAGGTTTAGCATTTTACAGTGCACACAGTCAGTATGTCATAGTACTAGCACACAAATGAAGTATAGCCTTGTGCTAGAAATCATTATTCATTTCATTCATGACAAAATAAATATTCCATTTTGTAGAAGCTTAATGTGTTGCTACCCACAACCACTACCATCTGCAGTCTGATTATTTGCATATTACTCTAAAACAGATGATGTTTAGCGCTGTTAAGTTTGCCATTGGGGCATGCTCTTGTTTAACGCTAAAGCTATTCTGCTTTCCATTCCTTGTTTCAAACATGCATTGGTCCTATGATCTCTTCAACATGCAGACATGATTAGCGATTAGCATATGATTAAGGCTTAAGAGACAGAAGAAGAAAGAAGGAGAAGCATTTATCATAGTGACATGCTCCCGACTACAATGGAAATTGCCACTTTGCCAAAGGCCATTCCTGTCACTATTTCTAAAGGAATGGTAATACATACATAGCTCAAATGTTGCTGTTAGGCTCCTGTGAAAAGAGATAGAACAGGTAGGATGTAGAGTAGAGATAGGAAGAGCTGACATTCTGCATGTTAGCTCTCAGTAGGTCTTTTGGATCAGTAATAGACTGATAGGTGGTCCTAGTATTGCTTCACTCATTTTTTATCCAGTTAAATATCCGGAGCTTTGAGAAACGTACAGTAGATGTAATTGCATTGTGGACTTGGTGCCTGTGGACTATCTAAGTTGAAGTATGAGCAGATATGTCATGGATTGGTTGAAAAGATGGATGTCTCTTCTTTTATTGGAAGAACAGTTATTTTCTTTTCTGAGGAAGGTGACAGTGACTAAGCAGGTTGTTAAAGGCCAAATACAAGTGACCCATCATTGATTTCTCCATTCTTTCAACACTGCAAGCAACTACTGTTAGAAATATTTCACACCAGGTCTACAGAGGGTCAATGAATGCTGCTCTGTTGAAAAATATTCAGTTATGAGTTGTGTGGAGCTTTAGCTGTGTTGTGTACTAGCACATGTGATAATGGAACTGAAATTCAAATTGACTGTGTGAAGGCTAAGCCTCAGGTTAAGCATTGTATAACTACAAGGCCAAAGGTGTGCTTAGTGTTGAGGCCATATTAGCTATTAGTGTGTTCAAAGCATTACATGCTATACCACATTGAGGAGATCTTTTTATTACAGTATTTATGGGAAAGTCACCTACATATAGTTCAAAGGTTCACAGCTGTATTGTACTCTTTTTTAGAGTTGGAGACAAAGAACCACCAAGAAACTAATGCAAAGCAGATTTTTATTCATAATATTGAAATATTTCTCAAGAGTCATCGTTTTAATGATGTCAAAGTTTTTTTTTTTAATTCACTAGTGTTTATAATCACTGAATTCAGTTTGATATTGGCTGTAATATAGAACTGTTTTGATATATAAATCACATTGAAAGCTTATCAGACTATAGGCCAGCCTCCACATGGTGGGTTTAGTTGTATATGCCAATTGTGTGGTGTCCATCCATTTTTAACCTCTTAATCTGGAGTCGGCTTTCCCACCGGCAGCATATTAACAAAATTACTCATAAACACTTATGTAACTGTTAGATTTTATCCTAGAAACAAAACAAAACATACTCCAGAAACCTTAAAGTGTTTATTTTTGAAATGTATATAGCTTGAATTGAAATATTTTTAGATTCTTGAGAGATGAGCTTAAATAAGCAGAGACACATTTGTCAGAGCGATTCAGACAGCTGCACATATTTTCCCACCAAAAGATGGAATTTATCATTCATATGATAATGACATGGTAATTCTAGACATTCCATTGGTGGGTTCCAGCAGCCAGGAATGTGTGAAATGAGCATTTGTATATCTGTGTCAGCAATAAGTTCAACTTAATATAGTTGAATGCATTAATTAGAAGGAGTGTCCACAAACATTCGTACATATAGTGTAGTCATATATTTCCTATGCAAAGTGTATGTGCTTTGTGTTCAAATATAGTATGCAGTAGTTTAGTGCCATTTGTCTAAGTCATCCAGTGAGATCTAAATATGATCACATTAGAGCATAATAACATTATCAGTGTTTTGTGTCAAATTAATTGTTATAGAATACAGAAAAAAAGTGTCACTGCCCAATTACGCACCTCACACTGCACTGTATAGAGGCACCTTTTACTTAAGATTTGAATGAGGTCATCCATTTAATTGTACATGCTTTAGTTACAGAACTGGCTCATGTTTTAATAGGATGCAAATTGCTTTGCTTGGAATCAGTCCTTCCTGTGCTGATGAGAGCTTTTCTTTCTCTCTAAATGTCATACTCGGTAACCTGCTGATGCAATCTTGTCCCTATTGTTTCATTAATATTTGTGCGATGTGTGCCTGAAAAAAGGCAAAGTCTTAGATGAAGAGTCATTTAAATAGGTAATGGAGAGCAGGTCAGATTTGTAAGGAAAGACTTTTTTTGGCTGCAGCTTTTTGGCTCTTTAAGCTTACATTTGTGACTTCCCTTAATTTTCCTGTTTGTTCCAAATGTAGAGCAGAGTTGTAAATGAAGAGATGGACAAGCACCACATGAGTTAGGTAGTGATTTGTGTTGGGTCATTGCTGAATAGATTAAAATGAGGAATGTGAGTTCAGTGGAGAGAAAATGCCTGCTCACCTCCTGCTACTCAAGACTCCCATTAGGAACCCTTTTGCCTCGTACAGACTATTGCTTGGCACAGCTTGGTAAGGGCTTTAGGGACTACGATACTAAGAGAGGGAGCTGTGGTTCAGAACTAATCCAGGGTTCAAGGGGATAGTTATTCACACACTGAAAGGCAATGATTTCTTACTTAATGAAAATGAAAGTTCTCTGCTATTGTAAATTGAGACTAGTTGGGGTTTTAGACTCTGGTTCTTCAAAGACTCTTAAAAAAAAACAGGTCTTTCATTTAATGATGTACTTTATTGTTAAAATTTGGTTATTTTTTGGAGCACCTTTTATTAAAATTAATAAAATAATTAATTAAATTTAATAAAATTAATATTTATTAAAATTAAAAATGTATATCTCTATATATCTTCAGTGTGCAGAGGAAAGTAAATATCTCCTTTACAAAAAATGTATTTACTCCAGTGTAAATGTATATAGAGTTTTTACTCAAAGCTTTTTAGAGCATTTCTGTTGGATCAATCATCTTGAAATGTTCATACAATATAACGAACACCTGCTGAGCTCGTTTTATATAGAAAATGAAAAAAATCTACATCTTGTCTTTGGGCGGTGATGACATGAAGGTGTCTGTAAGGGTTGCTGGTGCAATGCCATAGAACAGTGATGTAAGGCTCATTTTAGGTAACAGGCCATATTATACTTAGTCCAAAGTCAAGTGAGTGAGACCAATATTTTACATAGTAACTATTTCCTGCAACTTCACAATACAAGGCATATCCTGAAGTCATATGACAACCTGATGATACAAGCCAGATGCAGAGCAGTTGTTTATTTTGTTAATGTTCACTTTAAAATTAGTTTTAAAAGTAACTGGTAGGTAAATGCTTATGAATAGAGAGATATGAATAAAATAAATTCTGCATTGAAATGTGTGGTTTACTTTAGGCATCTACTGGTCAGATCACATGAACAAAAAATAGAAAGGAAGACCAGATAATAGTCAGCAAATAGAAATATAGCCAGTGCATATTAGCACTAACAATAACAACATTTTAATAAGAATTTCAGTACTGATACCAAATGTAGTATTATGATACTCAAGACCAAATCAATACTCTGGCTATAAATAAAACAACACTCGTCATTGTCTTTAACATCTTTAATTTATATAAACAAAATATGTTTTAGATTTTCCTTCAAAGTAGACACACAACTGATGTCTCAAACACATTAAGAGGCAATAAATGCAAGTCATTAACTCTCTGCAAGACACAGCTGTTAACAAAGTCATTCCAGGTGACTACCTCATAAAGCTGACTGAGAAAATGCCAAGAAAGCTGCATCTAAGCAAGAGGTGCCTACTGTGAAGAATGTAAAATATAAACATTCTGGTTTGTTTAACATTGTTTTGTTTCCTAAATAATTACATATGTATTTATTCATAGTTTGGATGATTTTAGTATTAATCTACAAAACAGAACATTTTTAAATAATTATATACAGGTAGTCCCCGGGTTACGTCGTCCCCGAGTTACGATGTTTCGTGGTTACGACACATCTCCCATTTACTGTATAAAGCCTTGTTTCGTGTTTGGTGTGCGCGGCGGAAGAATACACGGTTACACGGCTGTTTCATTTCATTATTAAACGTTTTTTTATGTGTTTTTTCATAATTACTGTGTTAGGATAGGTGTTAGTATAGGATAAGTGCTTCATGTCATGTCACACGCCGTCATCGCTTCGCGATGGTAGGCTGCACAGACGAGTCACTTCCCTCCAATGCCATCTGTCTCTGGTTGCTTGTAGCAGGCTAGCACCTGATAATCCAGTCCACGTCTTGATGTTATCCATCCAGGTTATTCTTGGTCTTCCACGTCTTCAGACTCCCTCCACAAGTCCAGTCATAACACTTCCTTCAATGCTCTCATGTGCGGATAAGTGCTTACAGTATGTTATTTATGTACAGTATGTACGTATGTTCCGACTTAGACGAAATTCGGTTTACGACACGACGTAGGAACGGGTCAATGTCGTAAATCGAGGACTTCCTGTATATATACTGTATATGAAAATTTTATTACAAAAAAAGTATAGCTGTGTTCACACTACAGCAGGTGAGTAGTTTTTGTTTTGGCTTTGGAAAGGCACTCTCGTAGGTGTGGGAGATTTCCTTAGTCTACTCAGAGGTCATGACATGCCGATGTGTTTGTGATCATGACCCTCAGCTGGACTACATGAAGGATGTGAGATTTCATCGCTCACCACTACAGAACTTTCTCCACCAACTGTGGTCTGACAGCGGTTACATGGCCAAGCAACCCGAACCAGAAACTTAGTAATGACTTATTCATGAAGCTCCATCTGCCCACTGCTGAAGAAATGCACTCCCTGCTCAAGTTAAGAGGAATTACTGTGAGTCCACAGACTCCGCAAACAAAGTTATATAACTAACACCCTCCTCACTCTGGACTCCAGAGAGGTTTGTTTGTTAGAGTGATTCCTGATCCATCCCAGTTCCACTGACTGGCCATGTTTAATAATTCAGTGCAGGCTCTCTGATGGGTGACATTATGTAATAGACCTAATTCATTCTAACACAGATGTACATGATCATTATATATGCAGGACTGATTTTGATTTCCAGTGCTTCCTACCACAGACATTGATAAATATAAGAAATATAAATAATCAATATAAATGAATACGAACAAGATAGATTGTGGATGTAATTATGACTAACTGCACGTGTCATTAAAAGACAGATTTAGATCTATATTAGAAAGCATGTACACATTAACTATTGCACACTATATATATGCTATATATCTCTTTTAGTGAATGCTTTCAGCAACTTTAAGTTGCACCCATTGCTGACGCAGATATAAATGCACACTCGGCTTGTCTGGTCCCTGTAGAGAAGCCCAGCCAATAGACTAGGACATACTGGCACCATGCCTAATGCCAAGCCTGGGCTAGAGGGGAATAAAGCCTCCCAGCATTGAGCTTTGGAGCAGTGCAACTATGTTCTCTGGAATGATGGTGCTCCATCCAGTACTGTTGGGTAGTTGTAGATGAGGTGGAGTGGTGATCATCCAAAATCCTGACCTCAGCATCACTCGTCACTCAATGCAATCAAACTCCCTCAGCAATGCTCCAAAATCTACTAGCCTTGCCTGATCAGTAGCAGCATAAACTCTTTTAATGTCCCTTGATTTTTATAAGAAACAATGAATGAGCAGATGTCCCAAATTTTTTGTTGGTTGAGTGTTGAAGTGTGAAGTATGAACCCTTACTTGGATTATCATACATTTCAAAAGAGAGTACTGAATGAACTGTTGGCTCCTCTCCTTCATGATGGTGACTCAGAGTCTTTGAAGGTGCTCTATGACCCTTTAAGTGCCTGAAGTGAAGCAGACGTGTCACCTCGCGTCACATCAATAGCCTAGGAGATGGAGGTCAGCTTTAGATCATCTCTCACTGGAACTCTCTGGATGACCAGAAACTGCAGAACTGCCTGCATGGTGGCTGTCAAGGCACTGAGCATCCATACTAAAGCATTTGCCCTCCAGCAAAGCTGTTATCATCTCAGAATGGGACACAGTGGGAGCCAAGGCTTTTCCTGGAAACTTGCCTGCGTTAAATCTACATTTTACTCTTAAAAATAAGCAAAAAACAGTTCCTTGGTGCAGTGCCATGGAAGAGCCTTTATTATTATTAGTGTTGCACTTGTTTTTAAGCAACCATACCTATCCATTACACATAAAGTGACATATGTCAAGCTTGTTTTGCTTTAATGTTCATCAGTATGGCTTAAAGCTTATGATTTGACTGGCCAGTTAAGAACAGTAATATCACAGTCAGAAAACCATTTGGCACGTGTTACGTCCTGCTGGAAAAGGATATCAGCATCTCCTTAAAGCTTGTGAGCAGATGGAAGCATGAAATGCTCTTAAATATCCTGGTAGATCTCCTGTGTTGACTTTGGACTTGATTAAACATCAGCAGATGACATGGTACCTTAAATCATCACAGAAACTGCACACTGGACTTCAGACACCTTGGATTCTGTGTCTCTGCACTCTTCCTCCAGACTCTATAAGCTTGATTTCCAAATGAAATGTAAAAAAATGACTGTCATCTGTAAAGTGGACTTTGGATCACTGAGCAACAGTCTAGTCTTTCTCTTTAATTCAGGTAAATCTCTTGTTCAGGATTGCCTTATATCAGGGATGCAGCAACAGCTGGATCCACATATTTATTTATATTGTTTCAATAGTAATTTATTCAAACTTGTGATGAAATATTCTAATAATTTGAGATTTGTGACTATAAGCCTAATAAAAAAGGCTTGAAAAATGTCATTTTACATTTAATGAATATTAAATATATATATATATATATATATACTTTTTAATTAAATTCTGAACAAAAGTTAACTATATATATATATATATATATATTTATTTATTTATTTATTTTTATGTATTACTGTCCAAAACAAGAACCATTGAGGACCTTTCACTTTTGATGGTTCTGATGTCCTTGCAATTCTAAAATATTCTGCATCACTACCCTGGATTTAAACAAAAATGATATTATGATTAGTCCTGACAACTGCTAGCTTACAGATCTCTATTGTCATTGTATTTCTGTTTTTAACACTGTGTAAGAACCTGTCTAAATGGTGCGCTGGATGTAATTCCACTCTGCATAGAGATCTCAGTATTGCAGCAGTCAATGACAAACGCTCAGTAGCTTCTCTACTTTTCAAGTTTTAAATGTTGCCCTTCTTGAAATTGTTTTCCCTCCACAATCTCTTCATCATCCTCTATTGTGCAGCCTTATCCTTTTTTTTTCTTCCAGACAAGCGATGGACTAGATAAGCACACCCAGGCGCTAGCGATCGATCTTAACGCCTCAGTGCCCCAGGCTAGCCATTTAAATCCTGCCCAGGGTTCACTTATGACACACACTGGCTCTAATAGAGATGGACTGTAAAGGGAGCTGCAGACATATATTTTTTTCCCCCTTTTTTAAATATTAAATCACATTCTCCCCCGCACTCGTAAACTGCTCCCTGAAGGAGTGGGTCACATTTATTTTTATTCAAGCTCAATCTTTCGCAAACATTGTTTGCATGTTAAACTATTGACTATACAGTCAGTTCTTGTTCCTTGACTAAAAGCAGGCTGTGAATACGTCCTGGGCATAAAAACGCTCACAGAGATTTATGATGACTTCATTATTCTTGTATGCAATGTGTTGTGTTGCACAGCTAATTAAGATGCGAGTATGAACTCTCCGTGACTCACATTTCCGCAGAATGCACAAACTCATCCCTAGGAGCACTGCTTACCGAGACATGCATTGTCATATGTAAGTTATGGACAGTGACACATTTCTTGCCATTGTAGCTTCAGCATTAAAGTAAAACAATGACTGAATAGCAGCTTTAAAGATACTTGATCATGGAAACCATATCATTTATTGTGAACATGTGAACGTTTAATGCTTCAAAACATCCAGTTCAATATGGAAACGTTACAACATGTTCACTAGTGCTCTCAAACCATCCATCCATCCATCATTACACCTGCTTAAGGTAGGTATATATTCCCAAAAAGTCAATTGGCTTCCTTGCAATCTTTCAAGCATGATATCTCTGGTATTTTTTAAGATTTCTCTTTGATTTTTGGAGTACTGATACTTTATATATTTCTTCATGGGATGATCTCAGCATTTTCTGATCAAACCTTTGTAAGTACTAGATTAGCAGGCTTGAATATTTAATTAGGTGCGAAAAAATGACAAAAATGGAAACTTGTCTTTATCTCCAATATGTTTCATCTGTATTTAATTTCCTTCCATCAGGACATGAGTTTATTGGTTATAAATAAAAGTCCAAAAAATAAAGTCAAAATCTTTAGTGGTTTTTGAGATATAC
>BRDA01038549.1:26447-40395 GCA_036984385.1 Crenuchus spilurus
TGTCTTACCTGAAGAAGTGAAGAGATGTCGTCGGGATCTTGTAGGAAGTTTTACTCACCAAAAACTCTACGATGGGAAGTGGACCATGGTATAATAGTACGGAATTATTTGCCATTTACTGATTCATATGGTTCAAAAAAACATTATGAATCATTTAATGTTAGAAATTTTAGTTTGGGAGTATATACCTACCTTAATCCTTATCAGGGTCGCGGTTAGTTCCCTACCCCTTCACTGGGCGCAGAGCAAAATTCAACTATTTAATCATAAACAATAGCATTATGTAGAGTAATTAATTTAGATTAATCATAATGAAATGTTTGAAAGAAGGAGCTTGGTTCAGGATGTGATAGATGTCATGTGACAGGCTTTGCTGCATATGTAAATAAGCGAGCACACTAGTCAGTTATAGCAGAGTGTAAAACCATCATCATGGGCAAAGGACTTGATTTGACTGTCCAAAACGGCATGATAATATGGTACCAGGTGAAGGGTAGCATCTCAAAAACCACTCATTTTGAAGGATGTTCTAGGGCTGCTGTAGAGAAGTGAAGAAGTCCATTCTGTATCTAGAATGGACATCTCTTACTTTCAATGACTCCCAACAGTATAACAGTAGTGCTCCATGGTCCATTGATTCCAAAAGGGAATGACCAATCCAGCGAGTGGAACAGAGCAATAGATGTGCCAAACCTGACCAGTAAACAGGCGCACAAGAGCAACGAGGAAAATTTCAAGGATTACCTTTGAGCAAACAATCCTCTGAGCCAAAGCAGAGACATGGTTAGGTGGTCAGAATACTCTGATATGACTGTGTATAGACATCATTTTATCTTGTTTAAGTTTACATTTTAAAAATAAAATAACTTTTAATGAATCAGTTTCTCTTTCACTGAATAATCACAAAAGTTTTTTGGAAAATTTCGCACATCAACAGGTGTTTAGATTAGCTACAGACTGAATGCAGCTCTACCCCCCCCCCCCCAGGAGATATCATTAATGCCATTTAATCTGTGCTGCTCCTTTATGTCTGTTGTTGCAGAATTCACACTGTATATAGCCTACAACAGTTTAGCTCCATCCATTCATGTTGAAGTGGATTCTCCTCGGATTTTGGATTAACCTGCACTTATGCAGGGCAGCCAATCACAAGAGGTCATTTATATTCATTTGATTTAAAGGTACAGTAACTCAAAACAACACATTCTAATATTAATTGAGTAATTAAGTCTAAAGAGAATTTGGAAAATAAATAAAAAACTCATACAACAAATAACAGAATGGGGTTCAAAAAAGAAGAAAAATGCAAATTGACTATATAGTATATTCTGTTATACAATAACTAAAAATAGTCTGCATATTTGTTTTAGGTGTAAAATACTCATAGTATTTTAGAATAACTTGCTTCAGATATTTTGTCATGTGTTGGTCTGCAGATTTAATTAAGAGGCTAATAGGCACTCTGCATGACATTTACATTTCTGCTGAATATATTACCTCTGGCTGTGAAGTGACCCCTAGGAGCACTGGTTACACATGAATGCAGTGCTTCTCTTGGTAAATTGATCATTTTTGTTGTGTTGGCTGTATGCACCAGTGTAATGCCCTGCCCTGAGCCCAGTGACGGGGTAGGGAACTAACCGCAACCCTGATAAGGATTAAGCAGGTGGGGTATTTGGGTGGATGGCTGTATGCACCAGCACAGTCAATTTGAGCTAAAATGGCTTTGAGACTGAAGTGCAGATTGTTTACAATCATCTTAAGGAATCAATGAGCTTTTTGTATAGTTGACAATTGACTGCTGAGTTGTTCCTTGGCCAGCTGTGTGTCATTGCATCATTAGTTCAGGTACACAGAGAGATAACCAACCAGTTGATTGCAGATGTGACATTTGCATCTGGTATCTGTTGCTGTTGTCTCATTAGTGACAACATTAGTGTAAAAAACCACTGTGTGGTACATGGTTAAAATCTAGTTCCACTCCTGAGCTCAGCAATAGCAAACAATCTGGCAGACCATTGTAGAAGGTCGAAGAATGTCTTGAAATGTCTGCAACAAATAATCAGCAGGAACTCCACGTATCATTAGAATTTATGTAAATGAAGTACTTGATTTGAAAAATTTGAAGAACGTCTGGTTTTCTGTGCTCCTGCATTCTAAATGTCTCCTTACTCAGAGACATTATAATATGCCACTGTTATGACACTTTCACTATGCTATTTAGACCATAAATATTGCAATTATCTATCTATCTATCTATCTATCTATCTATCTATCTATCTATCTATCTATCTATCTATCTAATCACCACTTTATGTTTTCATTTTAATTATGTCATTGTTCTTCTGAGCAGATAATTATATCATTGTTCTTCTGAGCAGATAATCATATAATGCCCTTTTAAAGCCTTTTAAATCTAATTTACTCTGCTTTAATTTACTGTTTTTAATTCCTTAAACATTTGCACAGTTCATGATGTCTAACTACCGGCCATAAAAATAGTATTGTAACCTCAGAGTTTAACCCTTTGGAGTTGGCAGACCCACTTGCGGGAAAAAAATATTTTCAATGGGTGTAATTTGTGTAAAAAAAAAAAATAAAAAAAGTCCATGTCAGACTACATCAGAGTGTCTGAAATACCCTCAGACTCCGGGGGGTTAACAGAGGAAAAATACTTAGAAAATCCAGTGGATTCCCCATTCAAAATCAATGTACTGTTAATACTGTTAATAGAAGAGAAATAAATGCTTTTGTTATTGTTCTGTCTTTGTAACATGGAATAGGCCTCTATGGTTGCCTTGTTTTGTGTTTTGCAGCTCATTCTAAGGCTGAAACTGAAGTCAGAAAGCTCCCTATTAAGCATACAACACTCTCACAATGTTTGTGAGAACTTTTATGGTGGTTTGATGATCAGAATCTTGCTACACGTCTGAACACTGGGAAAGTCATGCTTGTTTATTATGCTAAATGCTAAGTGCTAGTTAGCTGCAAGCAATTGCTATATACACTGACAACAGCAAGCTTTCCACTGCAAGATGTGGCTCAAGTAATGTGAATGAAAATCATTTTCAAATCTTATTCAACTCTAGAATGACTCTAGAGTTAACTTTAAAGTAAACTACTTTATTTTACATGCAAGGAAAATATGTTTTAGCACATACAAACACAAACTAACGATTGGTTGATTTGTGTCAGTCCAATGCCCCTTTCTGTTAAAGTAGGCAGTTATTGAAACCAGTAAAGTTTGATTATTGAGCTGAAGTAGTCTTACATAGCTTGCAGTAGAATTAATTTAATCTTATGTAGGGTGTGTTTAGCAGAAAAACTACATCTCCTTCTTGTTCCCAAGATTGTTTCTGCTGTTATATTTCATTGCTAAGCCCAGACATTGCCTACAGTTATTCAGCAGCTATGACAGTGCCAACTAGCGGATGTGTACATCAACTAGTCTATGCAACCCCTACTACGTACAGTAGATATACTGAATCTAGTCAGCTTTACTGACTCTCCAGTGAGACACCTGAAATACTAGTGCAGGATCATAGCTCATGATAAAAATAGTTCAGTTTGGATTTGAGTAAATTGCTATTCAAATAGTATCAACATTAAAAGGCTTGAAATGTGTCATTTAACATGTAATTGATGAGCTTATTTAATTTAATTATAAACACAAATTAACCTTTTCACCATATTCAACATTTTTGGAGATGCATCTTATAGTTGCAGATTTGAAAAGTCGCAAATGGTGGTCATCTTGCTGATATCTGGTCAGCAGGGAATATGGCACCATACTGTACATACATTGGTTTGTTGCATCACCTGCATAGGTTTCACAACAACGTACTCGTGTATTAGAAATCAGCTTCGGTACTGTTCCAACACCTCATCATCCTGATTGAAACAGCTTGCAGTTTATTCTGAGGTGCTGTCAGTGTGACTGAGACCTTTAGAAGAACACATTTACACTAATACCAGAACAAACAGGAGACTGCTAACAGATCAATAAGCCTGGACGGATGGGGAGCAGGAGATTTGCGCCGAGAACACCTCGATTAAGTCCAACACAGACTGAGCCGGCTTTCCGCCTGTCACAAAAGCGAGCCTTTCCTGGAAGAGCTTAGTGGCCCTGGCACTCTCCTGAGTCCCTGCAGCATTGTCGCCCATCGGAGTGAATTATGGCACAGTCTGGAGGCGGCTCCCAAGGGCCCTTCAGCTCATACCTTCTCCATATCGGTAGCAGGTGGGCCATACAATGCATTTCTAATGGCAGCGCACAGTGACTGATTCCTTCTCTATGCTCAGGGAACAGGCGTATGATTAGCAGTATGTGCCAGGCTAGAGGACAATGAGCTTCATGAGCCGAGCACTAATATTTGCAGCTGTTTTATGGTTGAGATATTAAAGGTGCCATTTCAGATTTTTTCTTTTAAAAAGTCACTTTTTCTAAAAATTAAAAAATAATCATTCAGGTTAGTGTGCTTATCCACAGACGAATAGCATTTTAACTATATATTTAAATAATTAGTTTTATGAATCGTATGGTTTGAGTATTTTTCTATAATCTCCTGGGGGGGGCAATAGTTATTCAAAATTGTGTTATAACAAACATCTCCTGAATTTGCCTACCACAATGATGCAAGCGTGATTACCTGACATCATCGGAATACTATCCATCCATCCATCCTTCCTCCTTCTGCTTAATCCTGCTCAGGGTCACAGTTAGTCCCCTACCACCTAACCGAATGCAGGGCATTACACTATCCTAACTAAGCCCAGGACAGGGCACCAATCCATCGCTGGGTGCACACAGACACAAACCAGGACAAATTAGAGTACCCAATTCAGTTCACCCCCATGTTTTTGGACTGTGGGAGGAAACCGGAGACTCCGGAGGAATCCCATGCAGACATGGGGAGAACATGGAAACTCCACCCACATGGGGACTTGAACCCAAGACCTCAGTGCTAAGAGGTGAACGTGCCTACCACCAAGCCACCGTGTTGCTCATTGGAATACTATGCATTGAGAAAATAACATCCACTGAGTGCAAAGAAATGCCTTGTTAATGAGAAAGGCCACCTGAGACATGACATGACAGAAAGGCTGTGATAACTCATAACACCCCTCTGTGCAGTTTTGGAGAGCAGGGAAGCATCTCTGTGCATAATAGGTCGAACCTTGTGGTGGATGGGCTACAATAGTAGAAAACCATGTTGGGTTTGACATCTATCAGCCAAGAAGACAAAGATGAGGCTACACAGGCTCACCAAAACTGGACAGATGCAAATATAAAAAACCATAGCCTGGTCTAATGAGTCTAGATTTCTGCTGAGGCACCTAGAAGGTGTTGTCACAATTTGGTGACTTAGAGCACAAATCCATGATCCCAGCCTGTCTTATGTCAACAGTTGAACCTGTTGTAGTTGGTATAATGGTGTAGGGATGTTATGTTGGCACACTTTGGGCCCATTAATATCAATCAATTATCCCTTGAATGCCACAGCCTATTTCGTTGATGATCATGTTCTTCCCTGCATGGCCACAATGAACTCATCTTCTAATGTTTACTACCAGCATTATAATATACCATGTTACAAAGCATTAGGTGTCTTCAACTGGTTTCATGAACACGAAAATGAGTTTATTGTTCTTACTGGCCTTCACAATGACCACATCTGAATCCAGTAAGGCATCTTTGGGATGTGGTAGATTTGGGAGATTCTCAGCATAAAAGTGCATCTGAAAACCTGCATCAGTTGCATGATGCAATGATGTCAACATGGATCAGAATCTCAAAGCAATGTTTACAACATGTTGTGCAAGACACATCATGAAGAATTAAGGCTGTTTTGAGAGCCAAGACATGCCTTATTGTTCCTAAAAACGTGATATATACATATGCTTAACCACACTGACTCCAGCACTTTAGTCTGTCCAGTCACATAGAAGTTATAAGGAATGTTGTTACTGTATATAATCTGTAGCATTTGTGTGGAATTTGTGGGAGAAAACAAACATTTTGCCTGTTAGGAAACAAATCTTTGCTTATCCTTCCAGATATCCAAAAGGAGCAGCTGAAGTTTACTTTGTCCGGCGTCCCAGAGGAACTTAACAGTTTGTTCCACATTTCAGACCAGACTGCTCATGTAAATATACCAGTTTTAAAGGCACAGCAAGAAAAATATCCCTTTTAAGGAATAAAGAAAGGTTAAGACAATGATCATATGAACACACACTATGACTATACAGGTTTATAAATCAACCCGAAGCTGAGAAATGAACGTCAGGGGACTAAAGTAAAGTATGAATTATGGCCCTTTCAGAATGACCTTCATTATGCACTTTTAAGATACAAGCTATTAAAGGTGTCTCAAGGATGTTCTTATTATATTTAAATAAGGTTTAATCAGGTTCTGAGGTAATCCACAAGGTCTAAAACACGAGTTTCTCTTCTACTGGAAGTAAGGGAGTGGATATCTAGGAGAGCTGCTCTTGGATCAGTCCCTGTTGCTGCAGTTCATCCAAATTCTACAAAGCAAAGCTGCTCTTGGAGCGGTGGGCTAGTGCCTGTCTCTGTGTGTCGGCTCAGCTGGTGAAAGAGTGTCCTGTGGGATACAGCCTCAGCAGCTCAGAGAACTCCTCTAATCTCAGGGCTTTATGGCAAGCTGAGGTGCAGAGTGGGCGAGGCAGAGAGGAAGAGCTGGAGGTACCATACTTGAGCATCCCTGTTGTTCTAAACATACTTTCTTATACATTCAGATCAGTATAACTGAACAGGCAGTGATGAATTAGCAGTGCAAAATAGGTGAGCATAAGATACTTTCTATTAGAAGTTGAGAATTATACAGTTATTAAGGTTTTCATCTCAATTACAAAAAAGACATTTCCTCTGAAAGCTTGTTTAGGGATGCAGTAGTGGTTCTTTGATATTATGCTAAAGACAAACTGTGATTTTGTTTTGCAAGAATAAATACATCTATATAGGCTTGGTGGTTGGCATGCTCGCCTCTCGGCACAGAGATCTTGGGTTCAAGTCCCCATCTGGGTGGAGTTTCCATGTCCTCCATGTGTGGGTTTCCTCCTGGGTCTCTGGTTTCCTCTCACAGTCCAAAAACATGGTGGTCAGATGAATTGGGTACTCTAAATTGTCCTTTGTGTGTGTGTGCCCCCAGCAATGGATTGGCACCATGTCCTGGACTTAGCTAGGATTGTGTAATGCACTGTGACACTGATCAGGATTAAGCAGAATATAATGGATGGATGGATGATTCATATTAGGCATGAGTGTTTTTTCATGTTCTGGGGACGGGTCTTCTTCTAGCAAATAGGTGAATGTTAGTCTGGTGAAAGGTCTTCTTTCAGCATACAGGTGAACATTGGTCTTGGCAGGGGTTCTCTTCAGGTGAATGTTGGTCTGGGAACAGGTCTTCAACAAATTGGTGAATGTTGGTCTGGGAACAGGTCTTCAACAAATTGGTGAATGTTGGTCTGGGAACAGGTCTTCATCAAATTGGTGAATGTTGGTCTGGGAACAGGTCTTCATCAACAAATTGGTGATTGTTGGTCTGGAGATTAATCTTCTTCCAGCATTCAGGTGAACATTGGTCTGGGCAGAGGTACTTCTCTGGTGACCGGTTGAATGTTGGTCTGGGGATGGGTCCCCATCTGGTGATCAGGGAAATGTAGGTCTGGGTGGAGGACTCCTTTTGGCAAATGGTCAAATGTCTTGGTTGTCCTCCTCTGGAACACTGGGAACATTGGTCTGGATGAGTCTTCCTGTGATGCATAGTGAACATCAGTCTGGGTACAACTCCCTCGGGCATATGGGGAACATTGATCTGTGGAGTCCTGTTCTGGCACATGACCAAACAGTGGTCAGGATGGGTCCTCCTGTGATGTATGTCAAAACCATTTGGCGGAGAGGAGGGGGATTTGCTTGGGAGAACCATGGCACATTGTGCCCCTTCTATCCCTCAGTTGCATTGCCGCTGTTTGCTAATTTTTGTGATCTATGTGAAAATATTAATATCGAATTACACCTTTTGTTGTCACCATCTTCTAAGGGTTAATGGAAAACAGAGTGACTCATTTTCAACTTGTTGAAAGAAACATTGTTCAAAACTTAGTTTCCCCTGAATGACACACAATCTTTGTGACGGCTCACTCAAGAGGAACATCATGAGACTATGAGGCTAGATAATCATTTTGAAGTAGATGCAGCAGATAGCTCTCAAGACCTAAATTAATGCAACACATCAAAGACACGAGTGCATAGTTTGTGAGTAAAGTAAGTGTGTACTTGAAGTCAGCGAATGAACCTTGAGATTTCAAGCCATAAAAACATGGTGGGCTTCTGAAGTATAGTGAATCAATTTAATCACTTGTGCTAATGTCGGATTTTATATTGTTTGCAGAAAATGGGCTAATCATGTCTACTGACAGAGCCAGAACTTAGACCGAGAGAACGCACTGGAGTAATTTAAGGTTTAATTAGACTTGGTAAATTTAGTAAGGTCTAGTTTAAGACTGTAATTATTTTTTCTAGAGAAGTTTAATCACACTAGCTGACAAATTCTATTGTAAGACTCAGAGCAGAATAATTACTAGTTATTGCATCTCATCTCATTTAATGCCTTTTCTTGCCATTGATAAATGAAGATTGCGAGAGAACGGTGAAATAGTAGTGGCTCCTATTAATAATATGGTAGTTACAGGTGCTTATTGCCACATTACAGCCAGTACTGGGCTTTGACTTTTGAGGTAGAATTTTGAGCAGTTGAAGGTCAAAACTCTTAATGCCAGGCTTGAAAATGTCAAAACAATTACAGCCTGAATAATGGACTACTCTTCTGAATTTTGAAGGTTGTGTGTGTGTGTAGGCTTTGTGTGATCCTGAACAGATGTGTTTGCTTTTCATCTGCTCGAAAGTATTAAAATGAGGAGAAATTTTGCACAGTTGCACATTAGCACCGTCAGGTTGTCATCACCAGTTATTACTCAGGCCCTCTGACTTTTAGCCATATATCATGTATCATTACACACTTTCATGCTTTATGATACACATAATGAGGCCAGAGAGAGAATGTGAGAAAGGGAGAGAGATAGTGAGTCAGTGAGTGAGAAAGAGACTTATGGAGACATGAAGATAGATAGTTATATAGAGGAAATGATACAGTTTGAGGGAGAGGGAGATATAGTGAGACAGAGCATGAGAAAGAAAGTTATATAGAGATGAGTGAGACATCGTGAGAGAAAAAGAGATAATGAATGTGTGAGAAAGCCAGAGAGATAGTAATTGTATGAGGTAGAGATAGTGAGACAGACAGTGAGAGTTATAGAGAGAATGAGACAGTGTGAAAGAAAGAGAGAGATTGTGAGATAAAGTCAGATAGTGTGAGAGAGATACACATATAGAGATTGTGAAAGAGGGAGAGATAGTGTGTGTGAGAGAGAAGTGACTAAGAGTGAGAGTTTGAGAGAGAGTGTGTGTGTATGAGTTAAATCAATGCTTTTAAGATGAAAGCCACACTATAATAAATCTGAATGGTAGCTTTGATCCAGATTTTGTACTGTTTAGACCAGCCCCTCTATAAATCTGGTCTGTAGGTTGGATCTTCCTCTGCTGAACCTATTTCCCATCAAACTTTGAGCTTTATTGCTTCTGGCAGCTCACTCAGCATTATATAAGACATTCTAGTGGTTTCAGAGTAAGAGTATAAGACAGTGTGCTAGAACCTTAGGGCTAATGAACCAACTACATACCACTGGAAAAAAATGCTGAAACCACATAAATTATTATATACAGCATAATAACAGACAAATGAGGTAACGGCATCATCGTGTTGCTGATCTTGTTGTATAGACTGCGAGGATTAGTACCTCCAGGCACAACAGAAACCACATGTAAGCAATGATGGCTTTGACAGTCTTCACTGATGGACTATATGTTGATAATGATGCTGAAAATACTGTTGTACAAGCACTAATACTACTACTACTGCTACTATTATTATTATTATTATTATTATTATTAATAATAATAATAATAATAATAATAATAATAATAACTACTACTGCTGCTACTACTACTATTATTATTATTATTATTATTATTATTATTATTAATAATAATAATAATAATAATAACTACTACTACTACTAAATAATAAATAAATAATAAATATTAATTATTATTATTAGTATTATTATTAGTAGTAGTAGTAATTTTATTAATAATAAAATTACTACTACTAATAATAATAATAATAATACTAATAATAATAATAATTAATATTTATTATTATTATTTAGTAGTAGTAGTTGTTATTATTATTATTATTATTATTATTATTATTATAATATTAGATTCAACTTTTGCCAATGTGATTGCACACAATGGAATTTGACCTCCGTATTTTACCATCCGTGCAGTGAAACACACACTATTGAACACAGTAGACTGTGAGAACATGTACCCGAAGTGGTGGGCAGCCCTATCCACGGTGCCCAGGGAGCAGTTTGTGGTTAGGTGCTTTGCTCAAGTGCACTTCAGTCATGACCTGTCCGGGGATCAAATCACCCACAAGATCCTTATCCACCAGGCAACAGCTGCCCCCAATAAAATGGTCATGAGGTACCTCCCTCTGTGACTGAGAACTGAACCTATGTCATGTTGGTAAGAGTCATTCTTAACCTTGTATATTAATAAAATGCATATTTTTATGCGTTGTTGCTGTTGTTGTTGTTGGACTATTTAAATTGAAGTATACTGCTGTAGTATGATGTAGTCAAATTCCCTTGTGTGAAAAATCACATTGGCTAAATTGGTTAATCTTATCTTAATCTATGAATACACAGTAAATGTTGTGTCCTCTCATACTGTACAGCAGTCTATAATATCAGTATTCAGTGTGACCTTTAGCATGACCTTTACTTTAGTTGTGTGTTTTGTGTGTCTGCTTTTGGTGGGGTGATATGTTGCTGTAGTGTCAGACCTGATTTGTGTCTGGCTGGTAGAGTAGAAGGCCAGACTGATGGCATTCCTGGGTGTGAGTGACAGCTCATGGAGGGCGCGTCGCACCCCATCGTGTCAGAAAGCATTAGCAAAGTGGCGAGCTCAAGGGTAATTTCATTAAGCACAAGAACAGCAGCCGAGGCCAAGAGTTTTACAGCAGTGAGACTGACGGGGAGGAGGATCGCACCCGGATAAAGAGAATGCAAAAAAAAAAAGCATCATTATTCTGTTTTATATTCATCGCAGCTGTGGATTATCACCTGCCATTTGTCTCAGTACAGCAAAGAAGTGCAGCACCTTGTCATCCGCAGCTGCATGCAAAGGACCTGATCTGTCAGAAACTACACCTGAGCTTACACCAGAGAGGGTTTCAGAAAAACCACAGAGGAGGAGTTGGCAGAGCATGCGTGTCCTCTAGCTCAAGGCCGTGGGACAGTTGTATGTACCAGAGTGCCCCATTCAGCTTCAGTTTATGTAAGCAATTCATCACTCACATAGTAGGCAGTGGAGGGCCTGTGCGCTGCCAGCACCTGTGTTTTGTTTTTGATGCCATAATTATGTAATGGAGCACACATAATCTGCTGTGGATCATTTTGTTGCTACAGGGTCAAAGTATTTAAAAGACGCACCAACTCTAAGACAAAACTGAGTCTTTTACATTAAATTTCAAAGTGTAAACTGTTTGCATACAGTCTGTGTTTCTTCTGTTTGATTTCCACGGCAGTCCAGATTTAAATGTGTGCATGAGAGTAAGAGAGAGAGAGACAAACGAGAGTGTGTGAGAGAAAGAGAGAGAGATGGAAAAACAGAGAGACAGCATGTGACAGCGAGAGAGAACTTGTGTGTGAGAGAGTGTGAATCCGTGAGAGAGAAAGAGAGAGACGGAGAAGCAGTGAGTGAGATATCCCGAGAGCATTGAAAGAGAGTGAGAAAGAGGGGGAGAGATAAAGAAAGATTGAGAAATAGTGAGAAAGAGAATGTGTGTGAGAGAGTGTGAGACATAATGAGAGGGAGAGGGAGAGAGAGAGAGAAACGAGAATGTGTGAGAGAAAGAGAGAGAGATGGAAAGACAGAGAGAGAGAGACAGCATGTGACAGCGAGAGAGAACTTGTGTGGGAGAGAGTGTGAGTCCGTGAGAGAGAAAGAGAGAGACGGAGAAGCAGTGAGTGAGATATCCTGAGAGCATTGAAAGAGAGTGAGAAAGAGGGGGAGAGATAAAGAAAGATTGAGAAATAGTGAGAAAGAGAATGTGTGTGAGAGAGTGTGAGACATAATGAGAGAGGGAGAGAGAGAGAGAAAGAAACGAGAGTGTGTGGTGGAAAGAGAGAGATGGAAAGAGAGAGACATCATGTGACAGCGAGAGATAGTTAAAGACAGTGAGAACCTGTGTGTGAAAGAGTGTGAGTCCGTGAGAGAGAAAGAGAAAGACGGAGAAGCACTGAGTGAGATATCCTGAGAGCATGAAAGAAGGGGAGAAAGAGGGGGAGAGATAAAGAAAGATTGAGAAATAGTGAGGAAAGAGTGTGTGTGTGAGAGAGAGAGAGAGAGAGAGTGTGAGTCCATGAGAAAGAGAGAGACGGAGAAGCATTGAGTGAGATATTCTGAGAGAATGAAAGAGAGTGAGAGAGGGGGAGAGATAAAGAAAGATTGAGAAATAGTGAGAAAGAGAATGTGTGTGAGAGAGAGTGAGAGACATAATGAGAGAGAAAGATAAAGAGTGAGAGAGAGAGATAGAGAGAGAGTGAGAGATATATTGTGTGAGATGGAGGGAGAGAGGAAGAATGACTGTGATGGAGACAGGAAGAGACGTAGGGAGAGGTAATGAAAGAGTGTGATTGAGAGATGGAGAGAGAGAGACAATGTATGTGTGAGAGTGATAGAAAGAGAGAAAAGGGTAGATTGAGAGAGAGATGGTGAGAAATATGGATGGAGAGAGAGAGGGAGAATGTGTGAGAGTGAGAACAAAAGAGGAAATGAGTGGAAGAGGAAAAAAGAGTGACAGAATAAGACTGAGGGAGAGAGAGTTACAGAGAGAGAGAGAGAGAGAGAGAGAGAGAGAGAGAGGTAGTGTGACAGAGGGAGAGTATTCTGATTGGTGACTTTGTGCTGAGTAGACCTCAGTTTTCTTTGTGGACGGGCTTTGCAGTTGACTCCTCTCTTTCAGGAGAGTTCAGTGTCCTGCAGTGCCATGCCAGAGTGTTCCAGAAAGAGAAACTAGGAAACCCCAAACTACACTAAAGTACCCCTGCCTAGGGATCAAAAATAATGAGTGTTACTCCCTGCAACAGTGATTTTTTTTATTCCTGTATTTGGTTAAATGACTAAAAGACATGTTGATGTGAGTTTAACAGATGTCATTCCTGCTAGACCTGCTCTAATGATGTCTTCTGTGATCAGGCCAAACTCTCTGTAAACTGGCTTGTTCTAAGTTCTATTAGAATAAGAACAGCATGAGTTTAACATCCTGCAATTAAATTACTACCTACTGCAATTAGAAAGCAACTTCCTATATATTAGTTACGTTTCACCCAGAATATACTGTATATTTACATATTTGTCCACTTTACGCCAAATTCTGTCTACATTTTTTTTTGACCTGGAGCTCTGAGGCAATTGCTGCTAACAGACTATAACTCAAAGCCACTTAAATTTGTGTAAAAGCACATCACTAAATTTTAGGCTTACAGTGAGGAAAATAAGTATTTGAACACCCTGCAAATTTGCAAGTTCTCCCACTTAGAAATCATGGATTGGTCTGAATTTTTTATCTTAAATTTTTCATCATAAAGACACCTGCCCACCCCATACAATCAGTAAGACTCCCAACTACTAACATGGTTAAGACCAAACAGCTGTCCAAAGACACCAGAGACAAGATTGTAAACCTTCTCAAGGCTGAAAAGGGCTACGGGGCAATTGCCAAGCAGCTTGGTG
>BRDA01038550.1:2500-14726 GCA_036984385.1 Crenuchus spilurus
AACCAAGATTCCTCTACAGCTCCTAACATCATCTCGTGTTATTGGTCTAAATTTAGTGATTTGCATCTTTTCAGAAGAAATAATGACATTGTACGCTATTTTAAAGTTGTCTGACCCAGAGCTGAGTTATAAACACATCAAGTGTGCTTACACAGTAAATATGCCAGTGTTAAATCAACACTATCAGAGAGGGGGGAAGAATGATTTCGGCAATGCTAACATACTTGCAAAAAAATTACACTCTTGTATTTGGACTATAAAGGACAAGGTAAGACCTGTAGTTAAGCTCACCAGTAGTATCCCCCCCAAAATGTAGAAATCCCCCTTATGTGACACATTTAAGGGGGGAATTCCCCCCCATTTTGAAAAATGAATTTCATATATATATATATATATATATATATATATATATATATATATATATATATATATAAAATGTGTGTGTGTGTGTGTGTGTGGTTTTTTTTAGTGGAAAATTAACCCTCCTCTTTTATCAACTCTCCTTATCACTATCACGTACTTGGGAGGCATTAGACAAGTACAGATCTCCGACACCAGTTATGTGAAACCCCCTTTCTTTCCCGACCTGCTGGCGATACATTGCTGCCGGGCAGCTAGTGCACTCGGAGGAAAGCATAGATTTCCAGTCTGATTGATACCCCACTCAGTTGACATTGTTAATAATGCTAGGAAGATTGCTTTTTCTTGCCCACTCAAAGAGACAGCATGGCCAATTCTCTCTTGAGGCCCTGGCTGTTGGTGGCTAGCAGCATGATTGCATTATATTGGCATGGCATATATAATGATCCTTGCATTATATTGGCATGGCATAGTCTGCTGAGTGACAGTACTTTACGAAATTAGTTGACTGAAATGAGATTTGCATTAGGAAACCCAAAAAAACAGCACAAATACCTAAACAGAAGAAAACATTGAGCCAAATATATTGGGCTGAACAGTAGTACTGATGGACTGAGGGTAACTGGATGAAAGTGAGAACAGTGATGAATCATGAATCTGCTTTGGGGAAGGAGGAGATGATGGAACTAAAATATCACTTTAAGAAATTGGGTGCATGTTGAGTAGAGCACCAGTAGAGATGGTAATCAGTACTTAAACAGTCCATTCACAAGTGTACATTAAAGTTACATTTCTCTTTATATCAATAAAAAAAATTTGGTTTGGTGGTGATGGTCATTTAAGGACGATTCTGTAATTGTTTTCTCAACATTAAGTGATTCCATATTTTTGTCCTCTAACTTAAATATATATATATATATATATCAATAATTGACATTATTGTGTTTGTTTGAGGTATCTTTCATGAAACAAAATGGTTCATGTATTAAATAAAAAAAAGTTACATTTAATATTTATTGCTCTCATATTGTCTTTTTTTCTCCTGCAGGAATTAACACCATTCTTTTGAAAGTCTTCCCTTGTTCCTTGTGTCATCTTCCACAAAATGCCAGGAGATATTACCAAGAGGATTACAAGACCATGCTAAAATCAGTAGACAAAAAAGAAGAGAATGTGGTATCCAGTATAACTTCACAATATTCTGATACTCTGCATTGTGATACATTTCACAGACAAATACTGGAAAAAACAGAAAAAACAGGCAAATATCAGTGTTCAGGGTGTGGGAAGAGTTTTACTCACCGTAGTAGTCTACAACGACACCAACATATTCACACAGGAGTGAAACCATATAAGTGCTCAGAGTGTGGGAAGAGTTTTACTCACCGTAGTAGTCTCCAACGACACCAACATATTCACACAGGAGTGAAACCGTATAAGTGCTCAGAGTGTGGAAAGAGTTTTAATAATCAGAGCAATCTCCAAGAACACCAGCGTATTCACACAGGAGTGAAACCATATATATGCTCAGAGTGTGGGAAGACTTTTACTCAACAGAGTACTCTACAAACACACCAGCGTATTCACACAGGAGTGAAACCATATAAGTGCTCAGAGTGTGGGAAGAGCTTTAATCGTCAAAGTAGTTTTCAAATACACCAGCGTATTCACACAGGAGTGAAACCATATAAGTGCTCAGACTGTGGGAAGAATTTTACTCACCAGAGTAATTTTCAAACACACCAGCGTATTCACACAGGACTGAAACCATATAAGTGCTTAGTGTGTAGGAAAAGTTTTACTCAACAAAGTAATTTCCAAACACACCAGCGTATTCACACAGGAGTGAAACCATATTATTGTACAGAGTGTGGGAAGAGTTTTAATCGTCGGATTACTCTCCAAGAACACCAGCATATTCACACAGGAGTGAAACCATATAAGTGTTTAAATTGTGGGAAGAGTTTTACTCAGAGGAGTAATTTTCAAACACACCAGCGTATTCACACAGGAGTGAAACCATATAAGTGCTTAGAGTGTGGGAAGAGTTTTAATCGACAGAATCATCTCCAACGACACCAACGTATTCACACAGGAGATAAACCATATCACTGCACAGAGTGTGGGAAGAGATTTAATCAAAAAAGTAATCTCCAACTACACCAGCGTATTCACACAGGAGTGAAACCATATTACTGTACAGAGTGTGGGAAGAGTTTTAGTCAACAGACTAGTCTCCGAACACACCAGCGTATTCACACAGGAGTGAAACCATATAAATGTTCAGGGTGTGAGAAGAGATTTACTCACCAGAGTAGTCTCCAAACACACCAGCGTGTTCACTCAGGAGTGAAACCGTATTACTGTACAGAGTGTGGGAAGAGTTTTAATTGTCATAGTAATATCCATCGACACCTGCGCATTCACACAGGAGTGAAACCTTATTGCTGTACGGAGTGTGGTAAGAGTTTTACTGAACAGAGTAATTTACAACGACACCAGTACATTCACACAGGAATGAAACCTCATCACTGCTCTGAGTGCGGGAAGAGTTTTAATAATAAGAGTTATCTCCAAGAACACCAACGTATTCACACAGGAGTGAAGCCATATAAATGCTTAGAGTGTGGGAAGAGTTTTTCTCAACATAATAGTCTCCAAAGACATCAGCGTATTCACACAGGAGTGAAACCATATAAGTGTTCAGACTGTAGGAAGAGTTTTAATCGTCAGAGTACTCTCCAAGATCACCAGCGTATTCACACAGGAGAGAGACCGTACCACTGCTCAGAGTGTGAGAAGAGTTTTACTCATCGTAGTACTTTCCAAACACACCAGCGTATTCACACAGGAGAGAAACCGTACAACTGCTCAGAGTGTGGGAAGAGTTTTTCTCGACAGAGTACTCTCCAAGAACACCAGCGCATTCACACAGGAGTGAAACCATATTACTGTACAGAGTGTGAGAAGAGTTTTAATCGTCAGAGTCATCTCCAACGACACCAGTGTGTTCTCACAGGAGTGAAACCATATCACTGTTCAGAGTGTGGGAAAGGTTTTATTGATCAGAGCAATTTCAAGAAACACCAGCGCATTCACACCGGCGATAAACCGTATCAGTGCTCAGAGTGTGGAAAAAGGTTTATTCAGAATTGTAATCTACAAGCACACCAGCGTATTCACACGAAATAGTGACTATGCTGAAGTGAAGGCTTTGACCAAAAAGTGAATGCAAACGGACAAATGAATTAAACCATTTCTTTATACAGTTTAGCAGAGGCTTCCTTCCTGTTCAAACATCTGACCACTGCAGAGTTTAACGTACATGCACAACAATGCTGTGGACCATTTTCAGCTACCCCTAAACTTTTCACACGTTCTTTTTACAGTGTTTAACGTCGACCTACATTCACTGTTGATTAAAAGAAACAACTACTCAGGAGATTGAACGTTATGATATTGAAAATGTGTGTGGAGAAACTGTGAAAGCTTTAGTACATCTTTAAGCTATGCACCCAGCAATCAATTGGCACCATGTCCTGTTCTTGGCTAGGATGGTCAATAATGCCCTGCCCTGTGCCCAGTGAGAGAGTAGGGGACTAACTGTGTCCCTGATCAGGAATAAGCGGATACGATAATGGATGGGTCGATGGATGATCTCAGCTGCAGTCTAATAAGAAGCCCTGTTACACTTTCCGCTTCATGACAACACTTGAAAGGTTGATGCTAGCTCACCTGAGACCTCTAGTAAGAAGCTCTGGACCATGTGCAGCAAGATGGCATTGGAGTGGATGTTATAATCATGCTGGACAGAACATACTTTCACTTAAAAAGTCAAGCAGTGCAGTGAGGATTGTTCTTTGATTCCTCCAGTGCATTCAACACAATACATCCTCTGCTGTTAGGATATAAGCTTGGGTTTAATAAAGGTCATCATCCATCATATGGACAGTACAATCTCACTAGACGACCTCAGTAACTGTGACTGCAGGCCTACTTTTATAGCTCTCTGATTTATTTCTGATTAGATTTCTGATGTATTTTTGATTAGTTCATCATTTAGTCTTGCAAACAAGTACTGTTGCAGATAAGTTTTGGCAGCTTGGAAAAATTATGTAAAGGAACAAAGCAGGATTATGTTAATTGGGTGCACATGCTAGTAAATAACAGTGCCAGTAGTTGCTGTGGGGCATAATATTCAGAAGTTTGACAATGTTTTTGATTTGAGGTGTGGTTTGAGTGGCTTATGTGAATGCTCCACATTGTAAATACACAGGTACTTTATGATATTCTGACTGATTGCAGTCTTACATCTGAACAGAAGAGAGGAAATCATTATCACACATGAAAATGTTTCAATGTGTAAATATGAAGAGGTGGGTTTTTTGCCCCAGTAAATTGCTTTGATCTGTCAAGAAACTTGCTTAAGCTGTCACTTTTTTAAGGCAGTTTATGCACACTGTACCATACAGATATGTTGTGTATGATAATTAGGCAGCTGTATCAAAGGTCTTAAATACATAGTTTCACTGGTGCATATGATCAGCACTGATTAGCTTGAGCGAGTCTGGGTTATTGAATTTCCAGCCCTAAGAGCACCACCTCTCCTTGAGCACTGTCTTTGCTCCCCAATGGTTAGTGGACTGTTAAACTTGTTCCCACAACTGCACCATGATAACACGGTCATCATTCTTATGTCATTAATCATAAACCTGTAATTCAGAATTTCAGATGTAGGGGTATAGCAAATCACTCTAATAATCAATAATTAAATGGTACTATTGTTACTTATTGACAGCAATTCTTAGTATTGGGAAATTTCTTATTTCTTCGTTTCATTTTGTTGTATCTGCTCTATATTGTGTTTGTATAACAAATTATTTGATTGTGAAATATGACCAAAATGAGATATTAATCAAAATTTTAATAAACACTTTGAGCTGTTTGTTCTCATCAAATATTCCTGCATCACTATAACATGTTTTGATTTCTATGATTTCTTGTCTCCATCTCTTCTCTCCACACACAAAAAACTCCTTAGGGGCTGAAAAGCAGTGATCCAAAAGTTATAATTGAATTAGTAATTATTTTGATTTTGTGTTCTCGATTTTGAGAGTGTCCGTTATTTTCCAATTCATAACAAACAATTATTTTGGAATTCTGAATCTCATCTTGTATTCTCAATAAATAAATATTATATTACCTGCAACTGTCCATAATCAGACTGATGAGGTTATGCAACACTTGAATACGCTTTTATTTTTTCTTAAGTCATCAGCACAAATATTTGCAGAATTATAGGTTATAAAAGATTGTAATTACTTGACATCCCTAACATGGTAAGAAAATGACATGTTAATATATAAAAAGACATTTAAGAAAACTAACAGCAAACAAATACTTCACAGTTATATTAATCTAATTTCAGTATCTAACACAATTATACTGTTATATTGTATTAACACAAAATAACCTAAAAAAATAGAATAGAAAAAAATGACCATTCATAATAAACATATCAGCTGTTAATACACCTCGAACTGCTGCCTGGTGCCGTTGCTGAATTAACACTTTGGATGTTTAAGCTGGTCTACTGTGAGATTTTACATTCAAAAGCATTTTGTTGAGTGTCTTTATATTTTAACGTTTTGTTCTTGAACCAATTTGGATTTGAAAGTGGAACTTGGCTCAATGGGTTAGTGTGTCTCAGTGAGTTTTCTTTAACATTCCTTAATGTTCCAGCAACATTTGTGTTGATGCTGTTTTAAATGTACACATTTTAAATGATTTTTCATATTTTGTAAAATACCAATTTTCTGTCAAATAAATGTAGATAAAAGATTATAAATAATAAATAAAAAATTATCAGAACATAAATTATTTAATTATTAGGTTGTTTAGTAATTAATGCATTTTAATTTAGAACAGTTTCAAATATGTGATGAGTTTATGTGGAACCAGTCATCAATGGATCAAATGTAGAGGCGATGGGGATGTTCAAGCAGGTGGGATGTGCACTTGAATAATAAACCGCATTGGAACTATAACACCATTGCCATGTATGAGAAAGGCCAAGAACATTTGTCCTTCCTGAGGAGGCTGGGGTCTTTTGGTGTGTGAATTAAGCTTCTATGGACATTCTACCAGTTAATTGTTATTAGTCCTATATTCTGTGTTTTGGTGAACTTGGGCAGCAGTATCAACTAGAAAAGTGCATTTCCTGAAAGAAGCAGTGGATGTTGCCACGTAACAGTGCACACTCAAGGTATCCCAGTTGGTTGCTAACATTTTGCTAAGAAATTCATGGTGGTTGCTATTACAGTTACGATACCACGACTGTGTGATACAGATACTAAGTGTAGTAAGGCAATTCCCCACACCAAAATGGTACTGAAATTAAATTGTTTACTTAACACTGAAAAATTTGTCTCAGTGTTCAAATTAAACCTTGCTAAATAAAGCAATAAAACTACTATATAATACATACTCCAAACTAGGCTTTTCTTGGTCTGCAATGGAGACATGAACATGTGAGCATCATCATGAGTGCACAGGTGAAGGTGAGTAATTAGCTTATTGCCGAAGTAAAGTTACAAACTAAATATTTTACTGACCACTTAAGAAAGCACGGTGGTGTAGCCACAGAGCTGGAGTTTTCAGCTCTTTGTGGAGGTCAAGGTGCTTGTCGCCCAAATGCTTAGCCACATTACTGGTATTGCCTGTATTGTACTGGAGATTTATAACACAGTTTGCATACTTGGTTTGTTGTGTCTGTAGACTTCCCGTCTTCATCAGGGATGTAAGCAAAATATGTCAACACTTCACTCCTTGAGCCATTTTTTTCCGGAATTTCAGATGCCATTGCTATGCCAAGTAGTGCTACACAGCAAAATTCCCTGTGTTAAATTAACACCAGAAGAGTGTGTATGTGTCCACACTCACCAATGTTAAAATAACATTTACACTAGTGTTACTTTTTTAACACTAAATCTGAGTAAATTTAACACTCTGTATAGTCAAAAATCAACACTACACTGACAGTATTTGAGTTTACACTGGTTTTGGTGTTAAAAATAGTTCTGATTGTGTCAAATTTTAAGTTATTTTAACACATTAGAGAGTCAATGCAAAAATAACTACACTATAGTAAAACATCTCCTATTTAAACACTTTCCGAAGTGAACAGAAACAAAACTACACTAATTTTAATTAACATTTTTAGATATTACACAAAAAACAAAGTATATTAAGAATATTTTATTTAAAGTATTACTTATTTCATCACAACAAACATTGTGTTATGAACTGTATTGTGCTGAGGTCATCACATTTCACATGAGAAAGATGCAGTAAGGCACAATATACAGTACATACAGTCATCCATGTTTTAAGAAAATTGGCTATCGTAAGGTCTGTAGTACATCAAATCATCAATACAAATCCCTGTAAAAAAATCTGTTGTCTCTTCAATACAGAATGCATGTATCTGGTCATCAAAACAGACAGTAATAACATTTGTTGTTAGAAGGAACAATTGCTCACTTTTCACAATTATACTGAATTGAGCAAACAGGTTCTTTTGAGACCAAAATTTGATGCTATAGATAGATTTTGCAAAAGAGTATTACAATGTTCTGAATAAACTTATTTTGTTTGAAAAACCAACCCTGTATGATATTCACTGAAGACTGACTGCAATTCTGTCTTATCCGTTAAAAAAAGGAATAAGCTGCACTGACTCTACAAAACCAAATATGTCATGTAATGCCAAATTATCTCCAGTGACCTGAATAACAGAACCTTTCAATGTTGCAGCTGAAAAAGCCACCTGGACTCCTTGTAGTGGGTGGCACCGCAGAGTTCGACTACCGTCATGACTGCTCTGCACACACTTTGCTTTCTTTTAGTTAATTCGTGTGTTTTTTATTATAAAGTACTTTTTCAAAATGATGTGCATCAGATATGACAGAGACACCCTTCTTTCTGTTTACAACCTCCTCACCTTAAATCACTGTTACCTCAGGATCCAAGCAGGCTGGGAGAAATCCTGAAGGAGTACAAAGAACAAGACAACAAACTCTGCAAGAAGTGACACAGAGGAAAGTGAGCTGGCATCAGGGACAGAATGAGGGCCAGGGCACACAGGGCACCACTGCCCAGTGTTCTTCTGGCCAATGTTCAGTGTCTGGAGAACAAACTCAATGACCTCAGGGCAAGAATTAAGTTCCAAATAGACATTCAAGACTGCAATCTTCTCTGCTTCACCAAGATATGGCTGAATCCAGCGGTACCAAACCATGCCGTCCAGCCAGCCGGATTCTTCTCAGTTCATTGCACGGACAAGACTTTGGAGTTGGGGAAGACGAGAGGTGGTGGAGTGTGTATGATGGTGAATAACAAGTGGTACAGTGCTGCTAATGTTGACCTTTGCACGCTCCTGCACACCAAACCTGGAACTGCTTGCCCTAAAGTTTCGCCTCTTCTACTTTCCTGTGGAATTTATCTCAGTCATCGCCTGCACAATCTATATCCCACCTGAGGTTAATAAGGACACTGCACTGTATGAGCTTCATGATGATCACACACAGTTGCAGATTCACCACAAGCCACTGTGCTCATTGTTGTTGGGGATTTTAACAACGCCAACCTCAAGAGGGTGGCAGCAAACTTTCACCAACACATCACCTGCTTCACCAGGGGCGTCAGATACTGGATCACTACTATACATTTCATAAGGACAGCTACAAAGCACAGTCAAGGCCACCGTTTGGGAAATCAGAACACACCGCTATCCTTCTCATACCTAAATATAAATAAAGGCTGACGCAAGAATTTCCAGTTGTGAGAGAGGTTGAGGGCTGGACTGAACAATTAGCTGCAAGATGCTTTAAAATGACTGTGACATGTTCTGGAGAAGTTCCAATGATGTCAGCAAGTGAAAACCACCATTAAAACTAAGGTTGAACCAGATACTTGTTTCAGACTAGTATCCAGTATCAATAAAGCATTTTGTGATGAGTACGATCAACAAGTAAAACTTGTCAATATCCATGCTCGTGCTGAAGGAAAATCATCATTGGGTAACTGACTGTCTTCAAGATCTGTGATTGCCCATTCACACAGAGCGCCCGCCCCTACACAGACACGTCTCTGCCAGAGCTGTGCCACACTCTCACTCTCTCTCACAGTCACTCAGTCACACACACATTGACATTCTCACACAGACACACACACATCATAATCAACATTGTTTAACTTTGTGTAGAAAAAAATGCCAATAATGTTAGGTATTGAAAATAAATAAATAAAATAAATCAAAATCAGTTTTATAGATAATTGATAAAATTAAAGTAAAATACATAAATAAAAAAGTTGTGTTGAAAATGACAACTCTTGTTTATGCATACTTAGTAGTTCATAATTTCCTACTGCATTCATCCACATCCAATATTCATGTTCTGAGTTTATAAAAAAAAACTTGTTCTATAAATAGTTCTTTTGTGATCAAAAACATTGATTTGAAACTCAATTTAGATGCTGCTCTGTAAATAGTTTTCAAATAAACAATACATAAAGTAACTTCTGATCAACTCATATCAATTTCAGACTTAAAATAATGTACCAATTTAAGACCCATCCACTTCCACTTAAACCACGCCCAATCCATAGTTTTCATGTGACGTCACATTTTGAGTATCTGCCATTTTGTGGGTCAAGACAAAGAGATCGATAATGCTTACAACGTTAGTGTTAGTTTATGACATCTGTTAGTTTGTTAGTTTTTAACAAAATATAGTTCGTAAATAGAATGGAAAGCGACAAGAAGACACCAAAAGTCGTTCAGAGGTACCTTGATGGTCTCGTTGTGGCATCGAAGTCAAGATATTTAGAGAAAATTGGTCTCATAAATGACAAGGATCCGTATGAGTTGCACAAGCAGCATTGGAAAAGAGATGTACTTGAGTGGCCGAACATTGCATATCTGGACATCGTCAATTACCTGGTAAACGCTGTGAGTGCCTACACTCTGAAAGATGTAAAAGCTTACAAGTAGTGTTGTAGTACTTGAGATCGGTCTTGGTTCCTCCCCCACACACACACACACACAAGCAACACTACTGGCTACACTCTTGACACAAGACCGGCTGCCAGTACAGGCTAGGCCGTCTTCTGCGCTGACATGTCCGCCACTTCATCGGTCATAAAGTTTGGCTCAGTAATGCAGTAATTGACCTGATAATAGGCTAGCCATGTGTTTAGCTAGCTCTAAAGCAAAGTATTGCCACATTTCCCTGTGTCCTTACTAAGCCTTTGTTTAATTATTCTGTCTCGTTCTGGTTTTATGATTCTTCGTTTGGTTTTTGACCCTGCCTTGTGTCATGCCCCTTGGTCTCTTTGCTTGTGTATTTTTGGGATTTTCTGGTTCTGGTCTCTGGCCTACCCTGTTTTATGCCTCTTCTCATTGCCCTGGTCTGTATATTTGTTCAGTACTTATCAGATTTGGTTCTACCACATAGTTTGAACTATTTTTCTGTAAATATACAGCATGCAGTAAAACAGTTCTTTTTATCCATGTGTTTGCTCCTTTGTCCTTACCTGATCCTAACAGATGTTAATCACCTATTTGAAAGAGTTTTATATTAAAATGCATTAATTACTTAAAAAACTTATAATGAAATAACTCATGTTAGGAAAATGAATTCAATTTACAAATCTACTTTTAATTTAGTTATTTTCTTTATAATTATTTATAATCTGTTATCTACATTTATTTCACAGAAAATTGGTATTTTACAAAATATGAAACATAACTAAAACATAGGGTCACCAGATCTGGGATGACAAAAAGGAGGACACCTCAGCAGGTTTTTTTTTTTGCTTGAAGATAAATTGTATTATTATTATTAATAAATATTGACAAATTATGATTTATGTTTTATTATTACTAGTCACTAATAATAATATACAGGTAGTTCCTGGGTTACAATGTTGATCCGTTCCTACGTTCACATCGTAAACCGAATTTCGTGTTAGTCGGAACATACGTAAATACTGTACATAAATAATATACTGTAAGCACTTATCCTATCCTAACACCTATCATAACACAGTAATTATCAAAAAACACATAAAATACATTTAATAACGAAAGGAAACAGCCACATAACCGTGTATTCTTCTGCTGCGCACATCGCCGCACACACCAAACACAAAAAAAGGCTTTATACAGTAAATGGGAGATGTGTCGTAACCATGAAACATCGTAACTCGGGGACCACATAACCCGGGGACTACCTGTACTATTAATAATTATGACATTTATTATGAATAATAAAATTAATATTAATCATTAATAAAATATTAATACATTATTACATATTATTAAAAATAAACTATTAAAAGCATTTAGCATAAAATTATCAGCAAATCCTTTTCAGTCAACTTCACTTAAGCTCACCAATGTTACACTTATGTTTGGAATGTATGGTCAATAAACCTCATTTACACAGACAACCCGGATTTCAAAAAAGTTGGGACACTAAACAAATTGTGAATAAAAACTGAATACAATGATGTGGAGAAGCCAACATCTAATATTTTATTCAGAATAGAACACAAATCACAAAAAATATGTTGCTTCAAAGTTTAATGGCATCAACAAATCCCAAAAAAGTTGGGACAAGGCCATTTTTACCACTGTGTGGCATCCCCCCTTCTTCTTACAACACTCAACAGACATCTGGGGACAGAGGAGACCAGTTTCTCAAGTATAGAATTAGGAATGCTCTCCCATTCATGTCTAATACAGGCCTCTAACTGTTCAATCGTCTTGGGCCTTCTTTGTCGCTCTGTTCTCTATAGGTGA